>CP139509.1:458314768-458578109 GCA_021014915.2 Artemisia tridentata subsp. tridentata
CAATCATACATTGACACATAACAACAAGTGTTTATTCACTGCTTATTATGTACAAAGATAATCGTTATGACACAAATGATGTTGACCTTTTCGCTTCCCTGAGGGAGTCAGTAGTCAGCATCAATTATCCATCCACCAACAAAACTTCCCAAGTATTGTAGATCCCCACTCGGCGAGACCAGAATAAGTATTGCTTTGTTGAAATGAAGGTGGTGGTGGTGATGACAGTGTTGTTGTTGTTGTTGCTGATGTTGTTGTTGTGGTGAATTCAGAGCCAGTCAATAGAGTTTGAACATCTGATCAAATGGTTAGAGCGGGAACTGGCACATTCATATTAGCTATGGAATCTGCATAAGAATATCAACACAGATATACATACATACAGATTCACTTTTCATTAATAGCTACCACATAGCAGCTTGCCAACTCATAATACCATATTCATCTCATAATCAAACAATAGTCAGGAAATACATCAAACCTTTATCTAGCATGAAGAGCAATCAGCAATCATGAACATGGCAATTCACTCATATTTCAACATTCAACTCAGGATCTTAGGGACATGATTCTAACATGATAGCTACATACCTAAGCATATTCTGAGTGCACAAGCAATAAATCAACAACGATTCGACTAACACAAGTCAATCAACATTTGAAACTCATTCAGTTAAATCATACAAATGCCTGTGGAGTATTCAAGAACATCAATCACAATGGGTTTTCTAACTTCTTTTAGATTTTGAGTTTTAAAGTATTTAGGGGATTAAACGAGGATTCTAAAGTGACACAAATGGGCCTTTTAGTTACATAAAGCTAGGAAACTATACACAAGTTACACATAATGCCCTAATCTTTCTAACAACTAACACATTTGGCCATTATATATAAAGCATAGTAAATTCCTCTTCAACTAATACCCCATTAACTACAAAACTTTTTCTAACAATTATGAGATAACCAAGAAACCAGTTTGATGATATAAAATTTGAGATCACTTCCCCCCTCAATCAATGACCCGTATTCTAGTTAAAGAGATTTAGTCATTGATTGAGTGACAAATTTTATGCACAATCTAAGTCTGAAAGAATTTCAACCAACATGCTACCACCATGCGTCTCACAATTAATTTTCAGAAGAATCATAGAAGGAAAATTATTTGCATACAAAGAAGATTTCTCTTCCTTTTCAAGAAATGATGCACTGAAACGTACATCAAATCGAGAAAAACATGGATATAAAGTAATCCATGCCCGGATGAACGTCACCCAGTGGGAGGAACAACCGTCTTTTTGGCGACGTGCTTTCCCCATTTTGAAACGCGGGTTGCTATCTAAAGTAATAGCAAGCCATCATGAAATGTTTTAACAATTCATTTTAACTTCTGCTCGAGCTTCATTTAAAGTCTCGTGTCATTATTGAATGACATTTCTAAGACCGTAAATGTTATCAATAAACAGAAGACATGCCTAGAGGAACTATTTTTGGGATTTTCTATTTTTCATATTTTTATGGTTTTCTGGGTTTTAATATTTTTCTATTTACATTTTTCTGGTTTTATATTTTCTATTTACATTTTGGTATAAGATATGTACAAGATATATTATTCAGTTTAAGACGATGTTGACATGAATACCGAAATAAGGATATCGTTCTGTATGTTGTAGAAGTCAGTAGTCAACATCTCTTAAACTTTCACCACCAAAGCTTTCAAGGCTCCTGAATGATCGCCTGAACTTGAGCCATCTCAATGTGAAGCTTTGATAGCTTCCCCCTAAACCTACAATCTTCCTTTTGAGCAGTTTCAAAGCAAGCTCTCTTTCAAGCTTACGAAAGGTATGTGTACAGCGGAGTCCGTAGCAAACCACATCAAATATTACTGCTCCTATTAAGAATAATCATCGTGATTCTTCGTTCGGGGGATCATCAAATAGATCAGCAACGTATCATCTCATGCTTGACTAATTCTTCTCACATTTCTTCCCGCTGAAGTCTGAAATACTGCACACCAAAAGTATCCAGAGACCACTTCCCCTAAGTAGTTGAAGTGATGCAATCAGTCTCATTGTATGAAGCTCAAACACCCGAAGCACACACTCAATCCCATAAATGAAGTCGAAAACGTAACATCAAGATCAATTAAGACCCGAAAATCCACTTTTCTCCCTTCAGGAAATAGCAGATGAGAATTGCTACACCAAAGTCAACTAAATCCCGAGTGTAAGCAATTTATCCCGTATGTAGTCGAAATGATAACACCAAGACAGTACCACAAAAGCAACTGAGCACCGGATGTACACATTTCCTTCAGTAGGATACCGACTAACCATAGGAATCATCATACAATTGTGTACCTCTTTAATCATCAAAAACTGTTTCATACATCTTTTCCCCCACATAGTTGGAATGATACACCATAAGGAACGAGTTAAAACACTGATTTTCTCTGCGGCTATGACATTTGTTCTTCCCGGAATAACCCTGATGAAGCGAAAAGTGTACCGCTTTTAAGGGGTCATTTAAGCCCGAAATCGTATTTATTTGATCAAATATCGCCCTAAATCGTTCCTTTTGTCATTTTAGGTACTTTTGAGGAGAAATCTGGAAAAGGAGGCATTTTGGACGTTTTTGGAGCATTAAAGTGAAGAATACGACAAAGTCTCAAAATCGGCTGAAATTTACCTTTGACGGCGTCAGAATCATCTCTTGACGGCGTCATGCCTTGGCAAGAAAAGTGGGATGTGAAATTTACTCATGACGGGCCAGTGAGTTAGCATGTGAATTCTGACGGCGTCACTCTTTAACTAAATCAAGGGCGTCACGGCTTAATTCATAAGGGGACGGCGTCACGTTCAAGAGGTGAGGGCGTCAAGCCTTGATAGGCCAGAACGGATTTTGGAGAATTAAAGAGGGACGGCGTCAAGATGGTCATCCGAGAACCCTAAAAGCGGCGAGGTGACGGCGTCACAATCCATAAGGTGACGCCGTCAGATGCAAAAGTCTATATATAGTTTTCTAATTTTTTGTCATTAAGAGAGAGCTTAGTGTGTGGAATTTTGGGATAAAACCCTAAGACGATTTTAGCTACTTTTTCAGGGCTTTTAGCCTTGAGATCTTCCATGTTTCATTGAAAGATAAGTTATCAATTAATCATTCAATATGTCTATGTGTTGTTTGATTCTATCTTATGCTTGTCTTTTGTTTAACATGTTAGGCTAATTTTATCTTATGTTTGCTTAGATCTAATGAAACCTAGCTATTGATTATTGGTTGTTAGTGTGTTGTTAGTTGTATTGGATGATTGTTTATCTATGTTAGGCTTAAGAAAACTGGCTAACTTCCTATTCGGTAACTTGCTTGAACGTCTTAAGAAACATGAACCAAACGCGTACTAAAGGTTTTTATGGTTGTATTTAATGCACAAGCGAATTCTAGTGATCCCATGTTAGGAGCTTCCTAGCCGGCTCGACATAGGAGTGAAGTAGGAGCTTGTAGAGTTTGGGGAAGTAAGTACGCCACCCCACGAATGGTATTAAGGAATACACCCGTCATCCACGCAACTAATACACACTAATTAACCGGTAAAAGATAGTTAGGGAGTAAGGAAATCTAAGTAAACACATTTCTCTACACATAAGTTTCTCACCACTTTTCATTTTTGTTATTTTATTTTATTTGCATTTGTAGTAATTTGGGTTAGTTGACTAGCAACTAATTCCGCCCACTCCTTCAAAACCGAGATTTTACTTGCTTTCATAAAAATTATAAAAACATAAAAAGAATCTTCCTCAACCCTTAGACCTAATTAGAGTAGCCTTTCACACCTAACGAACACTATTCCCTGTGGAGAACGATCAATCCCCCGTACTTACCACTACACTATACTACATCGGTCAGGTACACTGCCTGGTGGGGTTGTAAGCCTCTTGAGATCCCTCGAGAGGTAAAACCTGTTGTAAGGTTACAAAACCACGCAATCAAGTTTTTGGCGCCGCTGCCGGGGAATAGTTATTGTTTAGGTTGAATTTTTATTTCTATTAGGTCTACTCACTAGATTCCTTTCTAGTGAGATTTTTTATTTTATTTTTCTAGGTTTTCTTTAGTCTATCTATTTTCTTCGTGTCTTTGTTCGTAACCATACCATCCGACATCATGGAAGATGGTAATATCCTTAACCCCCACAACCCACCACCACAACAACCACCACCACCTCCTAGAGCCCGTACTTTAGGAGAGTATTCCCGTCCTAGCCACCATGGCTATCGAAACACCATTGAGCTCACTCAAGGAGCCAATATCACACCCTTGCGATCCGACACCATCCGGTTGGTGCAAAGCGGATGCGCATTCCATGGACTTCGTTCTGAAGATCCTAATCAACATCTCAAGGACTTTCTTAAAATCGTTGATTCTATAGACCTTGATGTTGCCACTCGAGAGACGACCCGATTGCGTCTCTTCCAATTCTCTTTGCGGGACCAAGCTAGTCAGTGGCTAGAACGTCAACCCGCAGGATCCATCACCTCTTGGGATGATCTCACCACTCGTTTCCTTGCTCAGTTTTTCCCACCAGGGACAACTACCAAGCTAAGGAAGGATATCTTGATGTTTGAACAACGTCGAGGCGAAACCCTCTACGGGGCATGGATTCGATTCAAGGACTTACTTCAAAAAGTCCCTCACCATGGCATAAATCTATGGCTTCAAATCCAAATCTTCTATGACCATGTTGATTACCACACCAAACGTGCCATCGATCGAGCCGCCGGGGGCAGATTGCGCGACAAAAGCGCCGAGGAATCATGGGAGATCATTGATGAGCTTGCATCCGACGATGATGAATTGTGGCAAGTCTCCCACGACGTGCGCTCGGCAGTCAAGACATATTCATCGCCCGATACAGCCAATCAAATCACTGAGGAAAGCGTTAGTGAACTTGAGAAAAGGGTTGCATATCTTATGGAAAAGCAAAAGAGACCCTTAAGTCCACAAAAAGCAACAATTAACTCAGTCTCAAGCGTTAGGCAAATACCATTGTCCGAATCACCCCGTAGGGAAACTACTAAACCCTTCCATAAGCACGCTCCACCCAACTCACCACCTCAGGAACTTAGTCCAACATTCGAAGCTCGAATGAGAGAGTACATGTCAAAACACTCCGAACGGTTGGCAAAATTTGAGGAAGCCGTCTACAAACAAAAGGAGGAAATGGAAGAGAAGATGGCGGAGATGATGAATCTTTTGAAAGAATACACAAATACAAAAGCCCCTGAAAAAGTGTTGGTGAGGAATGACGTTGATGTTCCTAACACTAAATTTGTCAAGGCCACCTCCGTCGTCCAAGAGGGCGGAAATGATGGAAGAGGGAAATCCATAACTATGGAAGTTAACAAAATTGACCTCATCCCACTTAATAATGGAAACACCAATGCTTACAAATGCGATTCCGACAAGGGAGAGGAGGCGCCCTCTGAGGAGCGCCAATTGGTTGAACCGCCGGTGTCACAACAAGTGAAGCATTACTTGAAGCACAAAATAAACAAGGAGACCATAAACGATTGGGTGAGAAACTATCGACGTACTCATCTACCCAACAAGAAGTCCAAGAAGGTGGAACCGGATGATAAATCTGACACATTACCCGGTGGGCAATTGTATGAATGCCTCATAGGACAGAAGTTAGTGGAAAAGCAGAAATTCTACGGGGTCTTCGAAATACCATGCAGCATTGGAAAACACAAGTATTTGGATGCGATAGCTGACCAAGGTTCCGACGTAAATTTGATGCCTTTATCCATTTATGTTCAGTTAACCGATGAGTTGCCATCCATCACCCGTACTAAACTCTCCTTTGCAAAGCATTCTTATGAGTATCCGTTAGGAATTGCAGAAGATGTGTTGGTCAACGTTGCCGGATTCCTGTATCCGGTCGACTTCATGATCATTGAGAGAAATGATATGAATATGCCAATAATCCTTGGGGCACCCTTTCTCGCTACCACTAGAGCGCAAATCAATTACGAAAATAGCACCATCCAATTGAAGAAGGGGAAGAAAACAGTAAACTTCCCAACGATCCCACGACATATACGAGATGTTGCTCTGCAGAAGAGGATGGAGGCTAACACTAATATAGCCCGCGGTAATGTTCGAGAGAAAATTCTTGCATGGGAGGCAAGGATTAAGAGTTATATGGAAAATGAGATTAGAGAATGTAAGGATGGATATAACGATTATGTTGAAGCTGATGAGCAACCCAATAACCCCGTTGAATTTACAAAAGGAGACTCAGTGCTCCTAAGGCATTCAGAAACAGAAACACCTACCAATGAACTAAGTCCCTGGTGGTACGGACCATTCATAATTAAAAGTTTACACCAAGATGGGATAGTAAGCTTGACCAGCAAAGGAGGAGGTGAAGTAACTGCGAATGTCGAGCGATTGAGACACCACCACCCTGATAACAAGGATCATATCTATCAGGGATACGTCATTATGAATGATGGAATCACGTAATGTACGTGACTTTGAGTCTAGCTACAAGACTCGTTAATAAAGAAAAGCGCTTCTTGGGAGGCAACCCAAGCTTTATTTTATTTATTTGCTTTGTGTGTCTATTTGCTTGTTTGTTTGTTTTTATTTGCTTCCGTATGTGTGTTTAATTTTTATCATTATTGATTCATGTTAAAAAGAAAATTGTGAAAATGCTTTATTTTGTTTTTAACTTCGTCTTAACTACATATAGAGGTATTTTGCAAAAGATAAGTGTAAGGGAAATCTAAATCGGTTTATTAGAACACAAATTAACATGAATCATAATAATAATAAATTAGCATACATATTCGTAATTGTTTAAGTCAAATGCTTGTATCGAGTCATAGTGATGTTTTGCAGGATTTCCAGGAAGTAAGGTAAAGGTTTTTCCAGAAATTTTCCGGAAACTAAAAATGAAAATTTTTGTCAGGTCATTTCTGACGGCGTCAGGGGTTATAACCTGACGGCGTCAGATTTAATTTCCAGAAATTTTTGAAAGTTTTGTTTTCATAAAAAGTTTTTATTAAAATCTCCAACTTATAATCTCCAGGAATCTGCAAAAAAATTATCATTCCACAAGCATTATATCCTTATATATAGATTTTATCCCGCCGATGTTATGCAGGTTTTCGTGTTTGTTTTCTCAGGCTTAACAGGTTATTTTGGACAAGGAGATGTTTATGGAATCAAGCTTATGGCGATGCATTAGTCATGGAGCTTCAACATTCTCTTTGGAGGAAGATTTAACCGTGTAATTTCATTATCCAACGAGCGAATCAGGGGAGTATTTGATTTCATTCTTTTACTTTATGCTTTTACATCTTGTTATTTGAACATTGGGGACAATGTTCATCTTAAGTGTAAGGGGAGGGTAAAAGTACGATTTTAGAGAATACAATTACGCTTGATTTTTGTTTGTTTGATGGTAGATGTGTAATAAAACTGAGAGAAATACTTGTTAAGGTAATTTTAGTGCCAAATTTAAAATTTTTTACAACATATAGGAGTGAAACTTTGATCTTAATGAGCGTCTCACGGATAGGAGTTATATGACTAGCACAAAAACCGTACCACTAAAAAATTTTTCCACCCCCAAATATGTGAGGTTCGCCCCTAGAATTGGTAGGAAAAGCATTTATGCTATGATGTGTGTACCGGTAGCACTTAGATTCTAGAACTTGCGTTAGGACCATTCCAAGGCCACAAGTGAGACTACATTCGTGTAGTTAGATTTACTACATGATAAGAGGCATTAGGATTAACCCATTGTTTTACACCTGTGTTTTTGTTATAATTACTTTGGCTACATTGGTCAAGTAATTCTCCCACACCCTTTGCGTTGTACTCATTTTTAGTACACGATACCCCTAGTACACCCCTCAGAGCCTATCTTTTCGTTTCGACCTTTAAGCATTTTACTTAAAGGAAGAATTTGTTACACCCCACTAAAATGTACACCCAAATCGCCTTAGCCTACCTTGTATGCACTCATTTTTAGTGCATTATTGTTACAACATTTGTTTAAACCCAAGTTAATTATCTAGTTGATTACATGGTTGCTAAGTCGAGTCATATCCTTGTACATATTGTTTTGGGACGATTGGGACTCATGGGTAAAGTACTAGTGTAATGGAGTAATGGGGAAGAACATCATTTATTACCCCCATATGTGCTAAATGTTTTAAAAGTACTCCAAGTTTTTCAATTATCTTAATTCGAGTCATTAGATTAGTATTTGTAAAGTTATGTAAAAATTCAAGTGTAAGGGGAATGCAATGCCCCTATGATGTATTATTTTGGATGGTAGGGCAAAAGTGTATGCAAAAAAAAAAAAAAAAAAAAAAAAAAAAAAATCGAAAAATCAAGAAAAATACAAAAAAAAAAGAGAAAATGAAAAATAGAAAAAACATACGGACTACCATCCCGTTTTATTTTATGTTTGTTTTATGTTTTTGTTATTTTGTTATTTCGTTTCTAGCTTAAGATCGAGTCTAGTCCTGGCTTAGCAACATTGTATAGTACATGTAATTGACCAAGATTTTTAACTCGCCACCAGTAAAATATCCTTTATCCAACCAAACCGTGTTTTCCTTTTCCCTACACCTAACATTACAACCCATTTAAAAGCCCTCTTTGATAGTTTATCTTTGGTGCTTACGCCTAGTGGAGGAGGTTTTCGATCCTTTCCCAAGCCTATGGTAATCTATTTGCTATGACAGGTAGTGAGAGATATTTTCCGTTTTCATTTATGAGATTTATTTTGATGACACTTGAGAGATGTGAGTATCTAAACACTACTTGTGAGGTGCTAGTATGTAATCTCCGTGCTTATTATGATTGAAGTGGAACGATTATTTGTTGTAATTACTTTTATGTTAGCATTAAATGACCCCTAACTTGTATTTTGATTAGAATAAAAGCGCATTTGCTTGAGGACAAGCAAATCTCAAGTGTAAGGGTATTTGATGAAGCGAAAAGTGTACCGCTTTTAAGGGGTCATTTAAGCCCGAAATCGTATTTATTTGATCAAATATCGCCCTAAATCGTTCCTTTTGTCATTTTAGGTACTTTTGAGGAGAAATCTGGAAAAGGAGGCATTTTGGACGTTTTTGGAGCATTAAAGTGAAGAATACGACAAAGTCTCAAAATCGGCTGAAATTTACCTTTGACGGCGTCAGAATCATCTCTTGACGGCGTCATGCCTTGGCAAGAAAAGTGGGATGTGAAATTTACTCATGACGGGCCAGTGAGTTAGCATGTGAATTCTGACGGCGTCACTCTTTAACTAAATCAAGGGCGTCACGGCTTAATTCATAAGGGGACGGCGTCACGTTCAAGAGGTGAGGGCGTCAAGCCTTGATAGGCCAGAACGGATTTTGGAGAATTAAAGAGGGACGGCGTCAAGATGGTCATCCGAGAACCCTAAAAGCGGCGAGGTGACGGCGTCACAATCCATAAGGTGACGCCGTCAGATGCAAAAGTCTATATATAGTTTTCTAATTTTTTGTCATTAAGAGAGAGCTTAGTGTGTGGAATTTTGGGATAAAACCCTAAGACGATTTTAGCTACTTTTTCAGGGCTTTTAGCCTTGAGATCTTCCATGTTTCATTGAAAGATAAGTTATCAATTAATCATTCAATATGTCTATGTGTTGTTTGATTCTATCTTATGCTTGTCTTTTGTTTAACATGTTAGGCTAATTTTATCTTATGTTTGCTTAGATCTAATGAAACCTAGCTATTGATTATTGGTTGTTAGTGTGTTGTTAGTTGTATTGGATGATTGTTTATCTATGTTAGGCTTAAGAAAACTGGCTAACTTCCTATTCGGTAACTTGCTTGAACGTCTTAAGAAACATGAACCAAACGCGTACTAAAGGTTTTTATGGTTGTATTTAATGCACAAGCGAATTCTAGTGATCCCATGTTAGGAGCTTCCTAGCCGGCTCGACATAGGAGTGAAGTAGGAGCTTGTAGAGTTTGGGGAAGTAAGTACGCCACCCCACGAATGGTATTAAGGAATACACCCGTCATCCACGCAACTAATACACACTAATTAACCGGTAAAAGATAGTTAGGGAGTAAGGAAATCTAAGTAAACACATTTCTCTACACATAAGTTTCTCACCACTTTTCATTTTTGTTATTTTATTTTATTTGCATTTGTAGTAATTTGGGTTAGTTGACTAGCAACTAATTCCGCCCACTCCTTCAAAACCGAGATTTTACTTGCTTTCATAAAAATTATAAAAACATAAAAAGAATCTTCCTCAACCCTTAGACCTAATTAGAGTAGCCTTTCACACCTAACGAACACTATTCCCTGTGGAGAACGATCAATCCCCCGTACTTACCACTACACTATACTACATCGGTCAGGTACACTGCCTGGTGGGGTTGTAAGCCTCTTGAGATCCCTCGAGAGGTAAAACCTGTTGTAAGGTTACAAAACCACGCAATCAAACCCCAACTCATAAGAGGTATAAAGTTCATCACGTGTACTCGTTGTGCGTTCAGATGTATGTCTCCTTCCCCCTTGCTGGTTTTGATACCTCAGAATCAGCAACACATTTTACGCACAAATACTTGAAATCTTGTGAGAAGAACAAAATTAGCTCAAATGTATCAAGTGAGAATCAACCGCTACCGAAACTCTTCCTGACTATCTTTACCAACCCTTAATTAGGCTATTTGAAGTGATGACTGATGGAGCAAACCCGATATACCAAACTTGACACTGAAGTAGAATTGCCCGTTCTCATGACTTAAACTTGCACTAATGTTGGAAGAACGGTGTAGAGAATAAATGCTCCAAGCAAATCTCTAAGTACTCAATTCCCAACCAAAGTATGAGACATTAACACCTCTTATGATTATCCACAACGTCATCGGCGTGTGACACTGAGTACTACAACGTAACTCCTTTAAGTGATAGTTAACCAGGTCGTCAAACACTTACCCCAACTGCTGGTAACTAGATAAACTAAGTCTTCAACTTAAATCTTAAGCACGAGCAAGTTATCATTGAAAGTCATGCATCCAACCAACCCCGAATTCAAGATAGAATAAGATCACGCCTTTGAGAAAGTCAACTTCAACCTCAGATAAGTGATGCCTGATCAACTCCGTAGTCACAATTAGATGCCCAACAAGTGAGTGAACAAACAATCAAATGTACGTCGATCCACTTGTTCACACTTCTCCCCCTCAAAAATTGCATATGTGGATGCCATTTTTTATTGAACAAGTGTATATGAGGTTGATCCACTGTTCACACTCCCCCCCCCCTCAAAAATTGCATTTGAAGTTGCCATTTTTGATCGAGTGAATAAACGTCCAATCTGATGGAAGTAGATCCACTTGATGTCAGAACGAGCATGGAGTAAGTATGAAGCCTTTTGATGAGAATAGTCAGAAACAAGAAGATTTCTCTTTTTCCGAAGATAAAGCGCACTTAAGCGTACACATTTCTTTTCTTTGATGAACGGGGCCTGAGGAGTTGTCAGCAGACGCCATTGTGTTGACATTGAGACCCGAGGCTTGAACTGCAATGTTCAAACATCATAGTCGATGAAGAACGAGGCCTGAACTGATGTAAACAGATGTCATAGTCAATGAAGAACGAGGCCTGAACAGATGTGAACAGACGTCATTGACGATGAAGATCGAGGCCTGAACTGATCCGAACAGACATCATTGTCGATGAAGAACGAGGCCTGAACTGATGTGAACAGACGTCATTGTCATTGATGTTCATCAATCTTGAATTGCTTGAACCCCTACTTCATGAGATATCAGTCTTTTCGGCACCCAAACCCTGAGTCTTTCCTTAATAGGATTGAACGATGTAACTGCACTTAAGTAAAGACTTCCTGCATTGACATTAAGAGTTTGTTTGCATTTATATGGGTTAGTGATATCAGCTTTTAAACCATTTGGGGTTTCACTGTCAACCTTGGTTTTGCACTCAGTGAACATCTTTCTAATAGGTATCCATCTAAGACCCACAATCTTAAAAATTCTACCCGTCGGTATCCACCTAAGGCAAGATCTAGGAGTGTTTGGTTTCTCATGTACAGTGGAAGACTTGTTTAGAGAAGACCTTTGTCCTACAACAATCTGCCTACCAGGTTTCTGAGTATAACTCTTTGGTTCTACGGGCTTGTTGTTGTTTCTAGTCTTAGAGGATTGAACCTTAGCACGAGCATTCACTTCCTTCAGGAATCTTGTTACACAATTATCATGATTTGCCTCAAAAACACATTTCTGACAAGTTGAGCAAACAAAGTGTTTGGATTCAGAGAAAGATCTAGGATTCTTAGAGTGATCTGCTACGGGAATCACATTAATCGATATGCAACTACTCTTAGAAGCAGGCAAATTCCTAGTCTTTTCATGTGTGTTTTTCTTAGCATCCTCTAGGTTGTGATTCTGAACACTGTTTTTATGTCTAACATGTTCATTTGGTGTCACTAATGACACACGCTTTGAACTAATCCTAGAAGAGCTAGAAGCACTCATGTGATGAGGTTTTGCAAACGTACATTCCTTTTCCTTAGGTCTAGACTGTGAAGTGACTGGTTTTGACAAACTTGTTTCAAATCAACTTGGGAGGCAAACCGTGGTTTTGAAGATTTTGGTTGTTCAGATCTAAACACAGTCAGTTGTCTAACAACTGATTGGTTTCTAAGTGGTGGTTTCCCCAAGATTGATGGTTTTGCAAACTTAGTGTTCACACCATTTCCTGTCAATTTTCTTAACTCGTTTTTCAACGCTGCAATAGCAAAACCCTTTTCCTGAAGTTGAGCTTTGAATTCATCATTTTTGGCAATCAAAGTGGTTGTCTGCTCTACAGTCTTAGTTTTTGCTTCTTTGATTGAGTCACTCAGTTCTTTGCAATGAATTTTCAAAGTCTCATTTTCATTAAGTAATTCAGCCACTATATGTTCTAATTCAGCATTTTTTGTTGCAATAGCATTATTGTCATATTTAGCCTTAACTTCATTACACATATCACGCATCTCAGCCAAACTGTTTTTCAGGTTTTTGATCGTTAAGTTTTTGGCTTCTAGCTGAGCTTTCAAATCATTTATTATAAAGAATTCACGGAATTCAGGGAGTTCCGGATTTTTACATGGTAGCTTAGTTTGAAAACTTTATTCCTTTTGTTGCATTGCGATTTCAAGAGAAATACAATGTTTTTCAAGCTGTAAAAATCTTTTTGAAAGTTCATTATAAACATCCTTTTCAACCATATCATTTGATTTGGGAAACCCAACCGTAAGCAAAGAACTTGACGCATCACCATGTTCAGCATCCTGATCAATTTCTCCCCCCTTATGATTCATATTTGTTGAATCAGAGGTGATATTGCTATCAGTCTTTTCCAACAGATATGTGTCATAAGTTGGTATAATTTGATCAGTATGTTGTTGTTCATTAGAAAGAACATTATGTTGATCCGACAGATGTACCTCAACAAATGGTACTTGGTGATTTACTGGACTGAGATCTGCATCCACACCATGTGTGATATCAGTTCCTGAGCTTTTGCTATCATCATGCTTATCTGACTCTGTCCCGTTTTCCATATGTTGTGCCCTTTCATTAATGAACCCCTTAACATTACTCAAAAGTTGGAGTAATGTAACTCTGAACACATCAACCTCGGTTCCAGTGTAGTTAGCAAAACACTTTTTCGTCATTTCACTGTCATAATCATAATCCTCAGTGTATTGCGAATCAATGAACACTTGGAGTTGGTTGTTGATCACCCAAAAGGCAGCCATGGATCTACTTTCAGAAAATTCTCTTTTGTCAAGTTGTTGTTCAAGTTGATCTAAATAGAGAATCATTTTGACTGTGAAATCCTGAACATCTTGACCAAAGAGTGTTGCGAAAGCCCTTTCGTATCCTCCCAAGTGTCCAGGTTTTTCAAACAGAACCTTGAGATGTGAATGAAGTAGTCGAAAACATTCAATGCGACTTTCCTTTGCATTAGGCAACATTAGTGACTGAATCAACTCTTTCTCTTGCGAATTCGAGCACGAAGGTTCCACATTAGTAATCTCAGAATCACACACGTTTATTTGTTGTACAGAATTGGAAGTCTTATGTTTATCATTCGTGTCGTACAACTTGAGTATCTCAGATATGAAAGAATCTGACGTAGTAGACATGATGTAAACGTGCACGGGATTTTACAATTCTATGATTAAAACCGAGAAATAGATTCTTTCACGGGATTTTACAAAATCAAGAATAAACCGTGAAGTGATAGTGATTACTTGAATGTGTTATGATTAGTGATTGAAGAAGGTGATTGTGTGTTGAGGGTGATGATTGATTGTTAGACTTTGTGAACCGTTGTTTGATTTTGGTTGAAATGGTTAAAGTGAATCCAAATAACCACCGTGGTTATATCCAATAAACACGAAAATATCTCAACCCAAAATAATTGTCACTCTCGGAATCTTGAAGCTCAATCAAAGTTGTTGTCCAAAATTGTACCAAAAAAATCTTTACCAACCAAGAAATTCGTCCTTGTGATAAGAACCAATAATGTTCACACAAAAAAAAACTTAACAAAACAAAAAAAAAAAAATCGTCCTTGTGTTGTCTGTCCAATGTTCAGCCCAAACAATCACAGCCCAATTCCACTAAATTTCATTCCAAGCCCAATATTCAACAAATCCAATCCAAATCCGACTAACCCTAATTTACGGTATAAAACACCTCTAACCCCACACAACCCTTATCTTAAGCAATCCTTAACCCTAATCTCAAAATGAAACGCAGCCACTCTTTTCCTTCCCTCTTCTTGCACCCAAACGCAGTCAACAAAACAAAAAAAATAATCGTCCCTTGTACTTTTTGATGGCTATTCTAATCGAAGAACACCATACCACACCCAAATGGCTTCAAGATCTTTTAACAAGATCTCAGGTAGGTTTTGTTTCTCTTGTTTTTGATTTCTTTATCTTTTAACGAACGAAAGAAATAATCGAAACATAATTGTTTTGGTTATTTCTTTATATGATTCAGATACAAATTGAAGATGAGATTAATCTCTTCGCAAGTCTATGATGATATTTTCAATTCGTGAATTTAAGATGTAAGTACTTGAAATATCATGTGAAACATGAATGAAAAATCTGATGTCGAACTATCTTTTCAGTTTCGGATCTGTGATGAAATATTTTCGTGTAATGATCTTTGAAGATCTTCGAGATAGTTCACCATACGAGAGCATAAACAGAGATATTGTATGTATTTGATGATAGATGGTGAGGTGGGGTTGTTGACTGATTCGTTGAAATTGGAGATGGGTATGGTTAGTTGTTGGATTTGTTGTAGTTAACAGTGAATGTAAGTTGTACTGGATATGTTTTGTCTTTGGATTGGATTTGGTTTTGTTGATTCTTCACAAAAATGATTTCGTTTTGAATCTGTTGATGTCATTTCGTTTTTGTAATTGAATGGATTTGTTGCAGTTGTAATTTGGTGTGTTTTCTTGAAGCCTTTGATTAATGTGGACCAAACAAAAGGTTATCACAAAACTTAATCTTGATTAGAAGCAAAGATTTTAAGGACAACACGCAACTCGACTTTTAGGCAAATCGTAGGTGTAAAGAGACAAACCGCAACCCAGTATAGTCACTTTTACTTGTTTTGTCACTATCCCGTTTTAGTTAAAGTCCAAACCGCAGGTATCAAGCTAGGCCAAACCGCAACCAAAACGCAATTTTGTCAAACCGCAAGATTACAAAACCGCAGTGGAAAATGACAAAGGTGTCGCTTTCACTGAGTGTTGTCTTTATACCCGATTTAGCTACAAACCAAAACGCAAGTAAGCTTTTCCTCAAACCGCAATCAAAAGCATCCAACGCCTTCAACAAACCGCAGTGAAGAACTGTACTTCCAATTTTCAAACAAAATCACCAAATAAAATAACCAGTCGACCACAGATGGACTATACCAGTGATTATAGAGAACAAAAAAATACAGAGTGGAAAAATACGAAGTATTTCCAACTCTAAACAAACCCAAGGATTAAAATCCTTAAACAGTATTTCCAAAGCAAGCAAATGACAAGTATTACTTGAGCTACTGTTCGAACCAAAGCCAACAAAAATAATAGAAAACTATTCGAACCAAAACGCAACCAAGAGAGTTAAATCAATACACAATATTGAGTTATGTTCGAACCAGAAAAATAATAAAGACGAGAGGTGTACAAGTAAACTCAAAAACACAAATCCTTACTGAACATGTAATCCCCAAACAAATGTTATATCAATAAAGCAAATAACCCAAATTCTTACTATCAAAGCCCAATACACAAGTGTAGGATATTCGATCCAAAAGTAATTTTCATGAAGAACTGTTCGAACCAAACAGAAGATAAAGAAGAAAAAAAAATCGAAGCCACGAATCCAAGCACACACAATCAATCGAACCTAACCATGGCTCTTGATACCAATTGTAATATATGCATACTTGGATTTGATGTTAGATGAATTCTAGAGAGAGAGATAGATAAGAGAGTGGGAGTTCTAGAGAGAGAGAATGAAAGAAAATATATGTTGAATGATTAGAAGCTCCAACCCTTCCCATGTGTGGGAAGGGGTATATATACTACATGGTTTAGGTGCCCCTAGCGGGCTGTGGAGTGAGCTGACAGTGGGTAAAGACCCGACCCACTCCACAAATACTAATATAACTAAACTAATACTATTAATACTAATAATCCTATGAGCTACATAAATGCTAAATAGATACTCGGTGACCGAGTCTTCACATAATATTTATATTCCTAACACATTTATTACGTTTTTATCCGTTTTCGTCCGTTTTTATACGTTTTGACATTTTTATACGTTTTCGTCCATTTTTCTTACGTTTTTATACTTTTTTATCCGTTTTTGTATTTTTCATCCGTTTTTCAAATTTTTTATCTGTTTTTATACGTTTTCGTCCATTTTTCTTAAGTTATCAAACGTTTTTATCTATTTTCGTCCGTTTTTATACTTTTCTTGCGTTTTTATCCGCTTTCTTCTCTTTTATAACGTTTTTGACCGTTTTTTATACGTTTTCGTCCATTTTTCTTGCGTTTTTATATGTTTTCAATCCGTTTTTATACATTTTCACCCGTTTTCTTACATTTCATACGTTTTATCCGTTTTCGTCCGTTTTTATATGTTCTTCGTCCTTTTCATATATTTTATATCCGTTTTATACGTTTTCGTCCATTTTTCTTAAGTTGTCATATGTTTTTATCCGTTTTTATAATTTTTCGTACGTTTTCTTTTAAGTTGCCATACGTTTTTATCTGTTTTTTATACGTTTTTGTCCATTTTTATATGTTTTCATCCGTTTTTATACATTTTCGTCCATTTTCTTATGTTTTTATACGTTTTCGTCCGTTCGTATACGCTTTCATTCCGTTTTTATTTATGTATTTTTATATATGTTTTCGTTCTGTTTTATATACGTTTTCTTCCGTTCTATTTTTTTTTTATACGTTTTCGTCCATTTTTTCTACGTTTTTATCCGTTTTTATACGTCTTCATACGTTTTTATACGTTTCCATACGTTTTTATACGTTTTCGTCCGTTTTTATACGTCTTCTTACATTTTTATATGTTTTTAGACATTTTCATCCCGGATAAAAACGTATGAAAACGTATAAAACATAGGAAAACCAAAAATGTAAGAAAACGAGCGAAAACGTATAAAAACGGATAAAAAAACGTAAGAAAAATAAAAAAAAACGTATAAAAAGGCTCAAAAAACAGACAAAAACGGATAAAAAAAAGTAAGAAAACGTATAAAACGGATAATAACGTATGACAACTTAAGAAAAACAGAAGAAAACGTACGAAAACTTATAAAAACATAAGAGAAACGGACGAAAATGTATAAAAACGGTAAAAAAAAAAACGTAATAAAAACGGATAATAACGTATGACAACTTAAGAAAAACGGAAGAAAACGTACAAAAACGAATAAAAACGTATAAAATCGTAAGAAAACCGGGCGAAAACTTTTAAAAATGGTCAAAAAATTATAAAACGGATGAAAACGGATAAAAACGTAAGAAAACGGATGAAAACGTATGACAACTTAAGAAAAACGGAAGAAAACGTACGAAAACATATAAAAATTGATAAAAACGTGTGACAACTTAAGAAAAACGGTCGAACACGTATAAAAATGGATAAAAATGTATGAAAACAGACGAAAACATATAAAAACGTACGAAAACGAATAAAAACGTAAGAAAACACACGAAAATGAACAAAACGTAGAAAAATGTAAGAAAACGGGCAAAAACGTATTAAAACGTATGGAAACGAATGAAAACGTATGAAACGTAAGAAAGACGGACGAAAATGTATAAAAACGGTCAAAAATGTATAAAAACGGACGAAAACGGATAAAAACGGACGAAAACGTGTAAAAACGGATAAAAACATATGGAAACTTTAAATTATAAACAACCGTTATTATTAAGGATAAACGATGCAACGATATTTAACCAAAGGAGCTAACGTGTAAATTATAACGAAACTCACTTAACACCAGTTAAACCAAAGGACCGGTGGTGTTATTTGTTTACCAACTTAGGGACTACCAGTGCAACTTTAAACTTCGAAGGACGAAGGTTGTTACTTTTGACAAACCACAAGGACCATCCATCTAATTTACTCTTAAAAAAATATATATTGCCGACTAGGTACCGGATCTTTTGAAAAGGAGAAGAAAATTAAAAAGTGTAAAAAGTGTTGTGGTGGTGCCATGTGTCCCCCCTCTTTTTTTCCCCAAGGACATATATGTAATTTCATTCTCTCCACCCTCTGCTCTCCTCTTTCCCTCTTTCTCTTTCTCATATCCGATCTTCTTTCTATCTCGGTTCTCTATCCTTTTTTCTGTCCATAAATAATCGAAATTTACACAATAATATCCATTCAATTCATTCATTCATTCAATTTCACTTTTTTTTTTCATTCTTTCATTTGTTCATATTTTGCAAATTTAGGGTTTTTTTGCTCTCAATTCATATTCTTTTATTTGAATCGTTAATTGCTCTTCAAATCGTTTTAATTGTTCATATCGGAAGAGAATTAGGGTTTTTAACCGTACGATCGTTTAATCGGAAAAAATTTAGGGTTTTTAACCGTTGAATCGGTTAATTGGAAGAGAATTAGGGTTTATAATCATTCAATCGGTCAATTGGAAGAGAATTAGGGTTTTAACCGTTCAATCGGTTAATTGGAAGAGAATTAGGGTTTCTAAGCATTCAATCGGTCAATTGGAAGAGAATTAAGGTTTCTAAGCATTTAATCGGTCAATTGGAAGAGAATTAGGGTTTTAACCGTTCAATCGGTTAATTGGAAGAGAATTAGGGTTTTTAACCGTTCAAATTTGGGGATTTTCAACGTCAAATTGATTTATAATGGCACAAACTGATACTCATGTGTTTAATCAAGGTAATTTCATTTTTTGTTATACATTCACCAGTCAGTTAGTGCATTTTTTTTTGTTATCTACTTATTTTTATCATATGTTCATCAATTTATGCTCTTTTTTGTTTTAGTTGATGAACATATTATATATCTGTTGTGCTTATCTTAGCTATTATGTTATGTCAGGTTCATCACTTAGTGCTTATCTTAGCTATGATTTCAATTTATGCTATTTTTGTTTTAGTTGATGAACATATTAACTATCTGTTGTTTTTATGAATTTTATTTGTGTTTTATTTTTGCTATTATGTTTTTTGGTTCATCAGTTATTGTCCTGTGTTATGTGTTTTTGGTTCATCAGTTATTGTGTTGTGTTATTTTTTTGGTTCATCAATTATTGTCCTGGTATTATGTGTTTTTGGTTCATCAATTATTGTCCTGTGTTATGTGTTTTTTGTTCATCAATTATTGTCCTGTGTTATGTTTTTTTGGTTCATCAATTATTGTCCTGTGTCATGTATTTTTGGTTCATCAATTATTGTCCATCAATAAATTTAATGCTGCTATATTAGTGCTGCAAGCTTTTGGATGGTTAGTGCTGCTACTCCTAGTAGTATAAGTTTCAACTGCTACTTCTATGTCCTGTGTCATGTGTTTTTGGTTCATCAATTATTGTTCATCAATAAATTAAATGATTATATATATATCATCAATTATTGTTCATCAATAAATTAAATGATTATATATATATATATATATATATATATATAAAACAGGAGGCGTTACACGTAGATTAATCAAGATATGTCCATGTCATTGCCATGTAATTCTCATTTAAAGTCATGTCAATCATATTTAGTCCACCTAAGCAATGGTTAAGGGAATTAAAATCTGAATTTAATTAGTACAAAAAGCTCAATGGTGAGGATCGAACCTTGGGTGTTTTGTAACATCAACACACTTGATAACCACTAGACCAACATCTTTTTTTGTTTAATATTTTGCAATACCAAATCTATAAACCTCTGCAATTAATGATTTTTGCTAATACAAATTATGCACAATATAGCCCGATTCATTCATTATATATTTTTTAAAGAAAAAAAACTCAGAACCCTAATATCATTCTGTTCCACAAAAACAAATCCTGCAACCCTAAAACACAACACACAAACAATACACATTAGCTTCTTCAACTCGATTATTATTGTAACACCCCAACCCGACAAGGGTAAAGATATCACAAATATATGGTTTCATATCAGAACAACATAGTATCCATAAACCAAAATAGCGGAAGTCAATACGTAATCCAACAATAAGTCAACATGACTTATATCCAAAATGAAAGGAAATAAAAGAAGTACATAAGTTCAATGCCCAAACAATGGCAACATAAAGTCTAAAGAAATCAAATGGTAGATAAGCTATAAAGAACAAGCTCCACTCAAGTGCACTCAACCCCAAAGCCTTGCCCAACTCCTAGCTTAATTACCTGCCGCGGGAAAAGAAAACGCGGCTGAGCTACTAGAGCTCAGTGAACAGATATAACGTAACAAGCAGTAGCATAGTGAATAATACATGAGTAAATGAGAATGGAAGCATGAGTACATGGTAAGAATACATGGTATCATAATAGAAAGGACAAAGGTGTATGGTAAAGGAAGGTCAGTAATCCACTACGAGCCCATAACATGAAATCATAATCATAATCATAATCATAGCCATAAACATGTAGAGGGGAGACCTCTTAGTATCCTGTAAATATGAGGGGTGTCCTCATCATGGGTGGAGTAGCTAGCTCCCGGAGTGTGAAAGACGTGTATCGCACACACCATCAGTCACCATGAATAACATAACATAATATAACATAACATGTACATGAACAAATCTAGGATGCATCCATACGCCCCAGGTGGCCATAATCTGCCTCTACGTAAACATAACATGCAGGGACGGGACAGGTCATCACTCTCCTGCCCTAGAGTCATGCCATCGGTGCATCGACTGACATGGACATGAAACCCTCATGCCTAGTGAGTGGCTCGTAGTATCAAACTGAGGGTAAAGGTCAAGTATCATGAATCATGTTTTAGTTTACTTGCATAGGTCAATAATCATGTTTCATAAGTTCATAATCATGGTTCATAAGCATGGTTCATAAGTAAAGGTTCATAAGCAAAGGTTCATAAGCAAAGGTTCATAATCATAAAAGGTTCAATATCATGATGGTTCAAAGATCGGAGTTCATGAATGAAGGGAACATAGCAATGGTATAGTGAACCCTAATACGAATCATAATCAGAAAATGAAGGCCTCTTAATAAAGAAGCAGAATATCTGTACCTTATTACTTGACAAGGATCACACTGAATAAGATGATAAAAGCACAGGACTACTCCCTCTTCACACCTAGAGGAGTAAAGACATGATTACTAAAGATCCCATTTCCATATTAAGTAACTTTCTATTTTTAGCAGGTTTCCATTTTTAGAAAGTTTCCTTATTTAGTAAGTTTCTATATTTAGTAAAGTTTCCATAAATTATTAATTAGGTCGAGTTAAGATCATTATTATTCAACTTTACACTTTATATCCCTGAGGTTTTATAATTTACATGTTTAGTC
Organism: Artemisia tridentata subsp. tridentata; assembly: GCA_021014915.2. Classification (NCBI taxonomy): domain Eukaryota; kingdom Viridiplantae; phylum Streptophyta; class Magnoliopsida; order Asterales; family Asteraceae; genus Artemisia; species Artemisia tridentata. The sequence continues at coordinate 458,336,898 of CP139509.1, forward strand.
CCTTAACTTAATAAAGTTACATTTTAATCCTTAAAGTATCCGTATTAACATGTTAAGCCCCTTAGTTTTACCAATTTACATATTGTACCCTTAATTTAAGTGTTGTACGATTCAAAACCCTTAGAATATAAGTTTTACAATTCAAGTCCCTCAAGTTACAAAGTTTACATATTTAGTCCTTACTTTATATAAATCAACCTTTAATTTATAACAATTTCATAATAGCCCCTTAAATTATCAAAATGACACATGGCACTTTAAATATGATTAAATACACGAATGACCCATAAGTTTCCCAAAATTACAAGTTTAGTCCCTCTAGTTTATTTAATTATAAATCGATTTATAAACTTTAATATATATTTCAAAATAAACCCTTAAACATTTATTTTACATAAAAGGTCCTTCTCATAATTTTTATACGACATACCACAATATTTATAAAGTTCCAAAAGTGACCCACAAGGTTTTAAAATGACAATTTCGACCCTTATAGTTTTAAAATAAAATCGTACACTCTACATTTTAATTTGAAACAAGCCCTAGCCAATCCCAATAATTAAGTCATGATTACATATCAATTATTACACTAAAACAAACCCTAATTCACAATTTAAAGCCCTAATTCAATCGGATATGATTTTTCCCAAATTATTTTCAAAACCCGGTTTTAAACTTTAATTCGAAAACAATTCTTGAGGCCATGATAAATCGATTTCTCATTTTTCTTATGTTAACCTGATCACATGGAGTCCATAAAATTTATCTCTAGCCATGGTTCGACCGTATACATTTATTTTAGAATTATGGGTCGATTTATAGAATTAATTTACAAACGATTTAAAGATCATGCATGAATCGACTTATATAATTTATATAGTGTTCTTAACGATCATAGAGCAAGGGAAAAATGCCAAACCCAGATTCGAACGTAGGGAATGAGCGAAATGAATTATGGTGCCACGACTTGATCCAAAATCCAAACGAATTCGTGAGCACTCCTCCGACCTTGTAATCAATTTTCGTGGGTCATGTACAACATGAGGAACATGAGAGAAATATAGAACGAATTTATAAGAGGTCGTGTGAATTAAATCGAATGGTACCTTGTTTTTATATCGCTCGACAAAGATTATTCTCCCCCGATCGATCTAGGCTTCCAACGAGGTTCCAACTATTTTTCATGGGTTAAGAGAGTCGTGAGGATCATAGGAAAAATATTAAAACGAGTGTACAAGGATTGAATCGAACGTGTGGAATCATATTACCTTATCGAGACTATGAATGAAAATAATGATCTCCGGTTCGAATGAGCTTCAACCAAATCGACAAGCACTCTCCAGGGCTTTTATAATGATCAAGGAACACAGGAAAATTAATGTGAATGGCTGGAAAAATCGTATGATGGCTGCTCGAATTATTCTTGAGGCGTGCTAGGGTTTTTGGTTCTCTCGATTGGAATTTTGAAAGAAGAAAATGATTATGGGTTGTTATATTTGTGGTAGTGCCGAGCATAGTGGAATGAATGGTGCTTAAATCACGGAAGATTGCTTAGACCGATTCATGAGGGATTAATGTGATAGACTATTTCCATGTTTAACTTGTAGTTTGAATTTCAAAGTATATTATGTACATATTAATTAAATTCGGCTAGGACAAGTCTTAAAAGGGTCCATATGACTTAATTTATGTGTTACATGTGACTTGGAATAATTTGGAATCATAGTTTATTTGTTTACGAAGATTCGGAATCAATTGGGTGCGTTATGGACTTGTTTTGTTAAAGTTTTTGATTTCAGGGCCATTTTGGTCTTTCTACATGTTTTAGATTTTCAGGTATTACAACTTCTTCCCCTCTAACAGAAAAATTTCGTCCTCGAAATTTGCAAGGACATAGGAAAGGAAACATGACAGAACAAAACGGAACATACCAGATCAAAACATGAAATGAGGATAACTCGATCGTATTGACTCTTCGGTCTCCCAGGTTGCCTCGCGCGCTGGGTGATTCCGCCAAAGAATCTTTACAAAAGGAATGACTTTATTTCTCATAACGCGTTCCTGACGCTCTAGAACCGCTTCCGGTTCTTCAGATAAGGTCATATCGGGACGGATTTGATCAAACGGATAAGAAGCCACATGTAGAGGATGATAGTTGTATCCCCTCAAAAGAGATACATGAAATACATTATGAACATGAGCCAACTGAGGTGGTAAGGCTAGACGATACGATACTTCTCCGATACGCTCCAGAATTTCAAAAGGTCCAATAAACCGAGGGCTAAGCTTGCCCTTAATACCAAAACGTTTGACGCCTCGGAACGGAGATACTTTAAGAAATACCTGGTCGCCGACATTAAACTCTAGGTCCCGACGGTGCTTATCCGCATAACTCTTTTGACGCGCTCGTGACTCTTTCAATTTCTCCTTAGCCGTGGCAACCTTTTCATTTGTGACCTCAATCATCTCAGGTCCTTCAAGAAGACGTTCCCCTACTTCATTCCAACATACCGGTGCTCTGCATTTCCGCCCATATAACATCTCAAAAGGTGCCATATCGATGCTCGCGTGCCAACTGTTATTATAGGCGAACTCTACCAAACACAGATAATCGTCCCAACTACCCGTCCATTCCAACGCACATGCCCGTAACATATCCTCTAATGTCTGGATGGTCCTCTCCGACTGACCATCAGTTTGGGGATGAAAAGCGGTACTGAACTTAAGACGAACACCCCAAACTTTATGCAATCCCTTCCAGAAGCGCGAAGTAAAACGAGGATCACGATCAGAAACGATAGAAGAAGGAGTGCCATGCAATCTAACAATCTCCTGCGTGAAAATCTCTGACAACTTACTAACACTGTAGCTCATACGGATGGGTAAGAAATGAGCGGATTTAGTTAGCCGATCAACGACCACCCAAATCGCATCATGTTTCCTACGAGTCAACGGTAAACCACAAACAAAATCCATAGATATTTCATCCCACTTCCAAACTGGAATCTCCAAAGGCTGCAATAACCCACTAGCTCTCTGGTGTTCAATCTTGACCTGCTGACAGGTCATACATCTAGCTACAAACGATGCCACATCCTGCTTCATGCCGTTCCACCAGAAGTGTTGCTTTAGATCCCGATACATCTTGGTTGAACCAGGATGTATAGAAAAAGGAGAACTATGAGCCTCAGTCAACAAAGCCTCACGTAGATCAGAATCATCAGGAACACATAATCGATCCCCATACCATACAATACCATTATCGTCGACCCGAAACTCAGACTACTTACCTTCCTCGACATTCTGCACAACAGCCCAGAGTTCACCATCGTCCTTCTGGGCTTCCTTAATCCTCAGCATCAAGTTTGATTCCACCTTCAAACTTGCCCAATAACCACTAACGCCCTTTACACATAGTTCAACCTCTAACCGCTCTAAGTCCTGAAGAATACGAGGTTCGATATTCATACTAGCAATCATACCCGATTTCCTGCTGAGTGCATCGGCAACAACATTCGCCTTGCCGGGATGATACTGGATATTAGTGTCGTAATCTTTCAGAAGCTCCAACCATCTCCTCTGCCTCATGTTGAGCTCTTTCTGGGTAAATATGTATTTGAGACTCTTATGATCCGTGAAGATATCACATGATTCACCGTATAAGTAATGTCTCCATATTTTCAACGCAAATACCACAGCTGCCAACTCTAGATCATGGGTCGGATAATTTTCCTCATAGGGTTTTAACTGCCTTGAAGCATAGGCAATTACTTTCCCGTTCTGCATGAGAACACATCCTAAACCCTTTTTGGAAGCGTCACTATAAATCTGAAATCCTCCCGAACCCGACGGTAAGGTCAAAATAGGTGCAGACACTAGTCGTCGTTTCAACTCCTCAAAGCTCTGCTCACGCTCATCCGTCCACACAAACTTTTCACCTTTTCTCATCAACTGAGTCAACGGTAAAGCCAACTTCGAAAAACCCTCGACAAAACGTCGATAGTAGCCAGCTAAACCCAGAAAACTCCTGACTTCGGTTACCGTGGTAGGTCTTGGCCATTTTGTGATAGCCTCAACCTTCGCTGGATCCATGGTAATCCCATCTGCAGACACGACGTGACCAAGGAAAGCAACTCGGTCCAACCAGAACTCACACTTGGAAAATTTAGCGTATAATTTTTGCTGCCTCAGAATACCCAATACAGTACGCAAATGCTGTTCGTGTTCTTCCGCCGACTTAGAATATACCAGAATATCATCAATGAAAACGATGACGAATTTATCAAGGAATTCATGGAAAACCCGGTTCATTAAGTCCATAAATACTGCAGGAGCATTTGTTAACCCAAAAGGCATAACTAAAAACTCATAATGTCCATACCGGGTACGGAAAGCGGTCTTAGAAATGTCCTGCTCTTTAACCCGCAACTGGTGATAACCAGATCGCAAGTCAATCTTGGAGAATACTTTAGCTCCCTGCAGTTGATCGAACAAATCATCGATGCGAGGTAGCGGATAACGGTTTCGAATAGTGATGCGGTTTAATTCCCGGTAATCGATACACAACCGCATAGACCCATCTTTCTTCTTTACAAAAAGTACAGGAGCACCCCATGGTGACACACTTGGACGAATAAATCCACAGTCCAATAACTCTTCTAGCTGCTCCTTTAACTCCTTAAGTTCCACCGGTGCCATCCGGTACGGAGCCTTAGAGATAGGTTCAGCGCCGGGAATCAAGTCGATAGTAAATTCAACCTCTCTGGCCGGAGCAAGACCAGGAAGTTTTTCAGGGAAAACATCAGAAAATTCCCGAACAACATGAACAGTATTAATATCAGGACCCTCTACAGAAGAATCTTTAATAGAGGCCAAATAACCTTGGCAACCATGGGATATTAGAGTCCTTGCTTTCAAAGCAGAGATAATTTTCACAGATTTTAAAGAGCGTGTTTCATGAAAGACAAATTCAGGCTGAGTTAGATCACCAAAAATTACTTTTTGAGCATGACAGTCAATGGTGGCTCTATGAAAAGATAACCAATCCATGCCCAGAATAACGTCGAAATCAACCATGTCCAAAGGAAGCAGATTTGCCGAACGAATCCGGTCATCGAATCGTATAGGACAATTTACATATTCATGATCAATAAGAGTACTGAGTTTCATGGGAGTGGAGAGGGATACTTGATTACTTAGTGGTGTTGGTAATATTTTAAGTTTCTTAACCAGATTCAAAGATATAATCGAGTGCGTAGCTCCAGTATCAAAAAGTGTGAAAATAGCGTGATCACCAATATATAAAACGCCCGTAATCGTACCTGAAGACTGTGCCGCCTGATCCCGAGTCATAGAATATACACGGCCAGTGTTGGGTGGAGGGGGAGGTAAATAGTTCCCAGTTTTCTCCGGGTTTTGCTTGGGACAATCTTTCACACGATGCTCTGTCGAACCACATCCAAAACAAGTCCCAGAAGCCCGACGACATGGTCCATTGTGGCGCTTGCCACACGTAGTACAAATAGGATAAGAATAAGAACCCCCAGATGCACCTCCCTGAGAACTAGAACCCGGAGCCCTGTTCTGCTGATTACCCTTAGCAGTCTGGTCTCTCCACTGTTTCTGACTGGTGTTGCGTCCCGAGCGGTCATCTCCCTGCCTAGGAGTGAACCTGGAATCCTGCCCTCTAGTATCCGACCTCTTCTGATCATAGTTCCTGCCAGCCTGACCCTGATGGTCGTATCGTCGATCCCCCTGTCCACGAGAATCATAACTCCTGTCATTCCGGCCCTTAAAATCCCTGTTCTGACCCTGAGTCTGAATCCTATCCCCATCTCTGTTTCTCTTATACCCAGATCCCTGATGGAATATCTCGATATTGCGAGCTGCGTCGCAACATTCTGCCGGGTCTCGAAACTCATCGTTAAGTATGCGGTCTAGTACCCACCTAATACAATAGCAAAAGAAAAATGTATTAATGTCTATTGGTACCAACCATCAACTTAAATAGGTTACTAACCTCTTGAGTCCCCATTTGAATTGTCTAGCCTGCTGCTTAGCATCCCCAGCAAGCGGACCCACAAAACTAACTAATCGCTGAAACCGCTCCAGATACTGCCCAGCATTCTCAGAATCAAGCTGAGAGATAGTGTTGTACTCCCTAATGAATCTCTGCTGCTCGGAAGCAGGGAAGTACCGATTATAGAACGTGGTACGGAAATCAGCCCATGAACAACCAAGAACATATGCATCACCACCCTTAGCTTCTTTATGCGCTTTCCACCAGTTGAGCGCATCACCCTCTAACTTGAACACAGCCAGACGAGTCTTGAACTCGTCCTCACAACCTAACACCTCGAACAGTTTCTCCATGTGGGTGATCCAGTCTTCTGCTGCATGAGGAGTAGCAGCAGAAGTGAAGGACAACGGCTTGAGTTTATTAAAACTCTCCAGCCACCCATTAATGGTAGTGGGTCGGCCCACACCACCAGAAGAACTGCCAGCACCCCCAGATGAACCAGCCCCACCATTAATAAGCCGGTTGATCACCGCATCAGTGTTAAGGCCCGGTAACAGATTGGCTATAGCATTAGCCACCATAGCCTCCAGATTGGGGATTTCAGCATCTCCTCCACTGTTGTATTCCTGGTGACGAGTGTTAACCATCTATAGAATTACGAAGACGATTAGTAAGGTGAAACAAAATATGACAGAGCAGAATAAGGAAAAGAGTACGCGAAAGGAAAACCTAAAGTCTACCCAATCCTCACAGGTCAAAGGCCTAAGCCAACGGGTTTCAGAAACCTGTCTCTGATACCATAAATTGTAACACCCCAACCCGACAAGGGTAAAGATATCACAAATATATGGTTTCATATCAGAACAACATAGTATCCATAAACCAAAATAGCGGAAGTCAATACATAATCCAACAATAAGTCAACATGACTTATATCCAAAATGAAAGGAAATAAAAGAAGTACATAAGTTCAATGCCCAAACAATGGCAACATAAAGTCTAAAGAAATCAAATGGTAGATAAGCTATAAAGAACAAGCTCCACTCAAGTGCACTCAACCCCAAAGCCTTGCCCAACTCCTAGCTTAATTACCTGCCGCGGGAAAAGAAAACGCGGCTGAGCTACTAGAGCTCAGTGAACAGATATAACGTAACAAGCAGTAGCATAGTGAATAATACATGAGTAAATGAGAATGGAAGCATGAGTACATGGTAAGAATACATGGTATCATAATAGAAAGGACAAAGGTGTATGGTAAAGGAAGGTCAGTAATCCACTACGAGCCCATAACATGAAATCATAATCATAATCATAATCATAGCCATAAACATGTAGAGGGGAGACCTCTTAGTATCCTGTAAATATGAGGGGTGTCCTCATCATGGGTGGAGTAGCTAGCTCCCGGAGTGTGAAAGACGTGTATCGCACACACCATCAGTCACCATGAATAACATAACATAATATAACATAACATGTACATGAACAAATCTAGGATGCATCCATACGCCCCAGGTGGCCATAATCTGCCTCTACGTAAACATAACATGCAGGGACGGGACAGGTCATCACTCTCCTGCCCTAGAGTCATGCCATCGGTGCATCGACTGACATGGACATGAAACCCTCATGCCTAGTGAGTGACTCGTAGTATCAAACTGAGGGTAAAGGTCAAGTATCATGAATCATGTTTTAGTTTACTTGCATAGGTCAATAATCATGTTTCATAAGTTCATAATCATGGTTCATAAGCATGGTTCATAAGTAAAGGTTCATAAGCAAAGGTTCATAAGCAAAGGTTCATAATCATAAAAGGTTCAATATCATGATGGTTCAAAGATCGGAGTTCATGAATGAAGGGAACATAGCAATGGTATAGTGAACCCTAATACGAATCATAATCAGAAAATGAAGGCCTCTTAATAAAGAAGCAGAATATCTGTACCTTATTACTTGACAAGGATCACACTGAATAAGATGATAAAAGCACAGGACTACTCCCTCTTCACACCTAGAGGAGTAAAGACATGATTACTAAAGATCCCATTTCCATATTAAGTAACTTTCTATTTTTAGCAGGTTTCCATTTTTAGAAAGTTTCCTTATTTAGTAAGTTTCTATATTTAGTAAAGTTTCCATAAATTATTAATTAGGTCGAGTTAAGATCATTATTATTCAACTTTACACTTTATATCCCTGAGGTTTTATAATTTACATGTTTAGTCCCTTAACTTAATAAAGTTACATTTTAATCCTTAAAGTATCCGTATTAACATGTTAAGCCCCTTAGTTTTACCAATTTACATATTGTACCCTTAATTTAAGTGTTGTACGATTCAAAACCCTTAGAATATAAGTTTTACAATTCAAGTCCCTCAAGTTACAAAGTTTACATATTTAGTCCTTACTTTATATAAATCAACCTTTAATTTATAACAATTTCATAATAGCCCCTTAAATTATCAAAATGACACATGGCACTTTAAATATTGATTAAATACACGAATGACCCATAAGTTTCCCAAAATTACAAGTTTAGTCCCTCTAGTTTATTTAATTATAAATCGATTTATAAACTTTAATATATATTTCAAAATAAACCCTTAAACATTTATTTTACATAAAAGGTCCTTCTCATAATTTTTATACGACATACCACAATATTTATAAAGTTCCAAAAGTGACCCACAAGGTTTTAAAATGACAATTTCGACCCTTATAGTTTTAAAATAAAATCGTATACTCTTCATTTTAATTTGAAACAAGCCCTAGCCAATCCCAATAATTAAGTCATGATTACATATCAATTATTACACTAAAACAAACCCTAATTCACAATTTAAAGCCCTAATTCAATCGGATATGATTTTTCCCAAATTATTTTCAAAACCCGGTTTTAAACTTTAATTCGAAAACAATTCTTGAGGCCATGATAAATCGATTTCTCATTTTTCTTATGTTAACCTGATCACATGGAGTCCATAAAATTTATCTCTAGCCATGGTTCGACCGTATACATTTATTTTAGAATTATGGGTCGATTTATAGAATTAATTTACAAACGATTTAAAGATCATGCATGAATCAACTTATATAATTTATATAGTGTTCTTAACGATCATAGAGCAAGGGAAAAATGCCAAACCCAGATTCGAACGTAGGGAATGAGCGAAATGAATTATGGTGCCACGACTTGATCCAAAATCCAACCGAATTCGTGAGCACTCCTCCGACCTTGTAATCAATTTTCGTAGGTCATGTACAACATGAGGAACATGAGAGAAATATAGAACGAATTTATAAGAGGTCGTGTGAATTAAATCGAATGGTACCTTGTTTTTATATCGCTCGACAAGGATTATTCTCCCCCGATCGATCTAGGCTTCCAACGAGGTTCCAACTATTTTTCATGGGTTAAGAGAGTCGTGAGGATCATAGGAAAAATATTAAAATGAGTGTACAAGGATTGAATCGAACGCGTGGAATCATATTACCTTATCGAGACTATGAATGAAAATAATGATCTCCGGTTCGAATGAGCTTCAACCAAATCGACAAGTACTCTCCAGGGCTTTTATAATGATCAAGGAACACAGGAAAATTAATGTGAATGGCTGGAAAAATCGTATGATGGCTGTTCGAATTATTCTTGAGGCGTGCTAGGGTTTTTGGTTCTCTCGATTGGAATTTTTGAAAGAAGAAAATGATTATGGGTTGATATATTTGTGGTAGTGCCGAGCATAGTGGAATGAATGGTGCTTAAATCACGGAAGATTGCTTAGACCGATTCATGAGGGATTAATGTGATAGACTATTTCCATGTTTAACTTGTAGTTTGAATTTCAAAGTGTATTATGTACATATTAATTAAATTCGGCTAGGACAAGTCTTAAAAGGGTCCATAGGACTTAATTTATGTGTTACATGTGACTTGGAATAATTTGGAATCATAGTTTATTTGTTTACGAAGATTCGGAATCAATTGGGTGCGTTATGGACTTGTTTTGTTAAAGTTTTTGATTTCAGGGGCATTTTGGTCTTTTTACATGTTTTAGATTTTCAGGTATTACAATTATTTCCCTGATTTTGTTTTACAGGTTTCATAATGGCCATATCTTTTCTTCAAGAAATCAACTCTGAAAAGATAAATGGACTATCAAGGTGAAGGTTGTTTCTCTATGGAAATAATATTACAGTAACAACAATAATCTATTATCATGTTGTCAATAATCTTATTTGCTATTATGAAGCATGCATCCACAGCTTTTGAACCAAGGTAATCTGAACAGTTTAACAAACACTCAACCGAAACTTTAATGACTCTACTGTAATAATGATTGCTCATCGCGTTACATCTGTGCTTGATAGTGACATGGTTTTGGTTCTACAGCAAGGTTCGTTAAGTAACTTTGTCAGCTCTTATGTATGTTTTATTTAAAGTCATGATCTAAGAAAATTTTGTTCAGTATATAGGTTTGATTGAGGAATATGATTCTCCAACAAAGTTGCTGGAAGATAAATCATCTTTATTTTTAATTTGACATAATAAAGATGATCTTAAATATCGATTTAAACCAAGGTAATCTTAATTCTCGATTTTGACATTCTGTTCTTTATTTTTATCTTAACAAAAATTCGGTTTGGGTCAGCTTGATACTAGGGTTCATATGGTCGATATATATCTTTATTATAGTTGATGTTGCTGCTATGATGTCCAGTTTTGGCGACGAACAGAAACATAACCGCTGCTACTTAAAAGTGCACAATAGGGTTCTATGTTATTAGTACTGCTATGGGAAAGAGTTTGTACTGCCCGTTCACACTTTATACTGCTAGCTCATTTTGGTTTCAAGTTTGTACTGCTCGTGGACAGTTTATACTGCTGGCTTATCAGGTTTGTACTGCTCGAAACATGTGAAAAATTGAGTTCAAAACGATTAGTAAGTATTTGATAATCATAATCACTTTTCATGTACCGAATGGCACTTTTTTATGCAATGCCAAACACCATCTGATGGTAAGCCGTTATTTGCATTTTTTTAATGATATCAGTGATGATTCCCTTTTATTGTCGACATATATGGATTTACAGTGTATGTGTATTTTGTTTTTCATGACCTGGCCCAAGTTAATTTATCCCACCACTCCACCACTCCAGAGTACCCCACCACTCCCTGATTGCTCCCTGCCTAGGCCGGTTACTAGCTACAAGGTAGTCGACTACTGCCTAGGGAGTTTTACAACATTGAGAGGGATTGTGTGTGTACTGTTTTTAGTAATTTACGAATCATGGGGACGTTTTGTTGGCTCAGTATTATCATTACAGTTTGGGGTGGGTCTGCATTAATTTTGTTTATTAATGTCAATCTAAGCATTTAAGCTCACACTTAAAGTAGTATAATCATCCGAATCTTTAATAATAATCTAATTCTTTTATAGGTGAAGGACTTCTTTAATAGTCAACGTACAAAAGTTCAGAGATTTATCCGAATGTCGAAAGAGAAGGCAATTCAATCTGCTGAAGGCGTGCAAATGCAAGACGGGTCATTGGCGGATGTACCTAAACAACCAGTTCCTTTGAACTCTATGGGACCAGATCCTTTGAACTCTATGAGTCCAGTTCCTTTGAACTCTACGGGTCCAGTTCCTATGAATTCTACGGGTCCAATTCCTTTGAATTCTACAGATCCAGTTCATTTGAATTCTACTGGTCCATTTTCATTGAACTCTACGAGTCTAGTTCCTTTGAACTCTATAGGTCCATCCAGTACGGGAGCGCCTTCTTCTTCCAAGCAAGATGAGGTGTTACCTGATACAGATGACTCTAAGAAGTATTTTATTGCTCATATTTTTTATCTGTTGCGGAAAGAAGAAATATTTAATGGACAAGTCAAATTGATGAAATGGATTTTATAGATGAAAAATGTTGCCGTGCTCTATTGGTATTCTTATATTACTGTTCACCAGCTATCATTGTCTATTAAGTACTCCATCCGTCCCAAAATTATAGTCCCATAACAAAAAGCACATTCTTTTAGAAAAACATCACTATCACTACTTTATCTCTCTTACTTTTTTGCCAAATGACAAGTTTACCCTTAACCAATTAATTAATACTTCATTAAAGTCTGTAATATTAATTTCAACCAAGGGTAATATAGTAAACTTTACCAAACTCCACTACCTATTCACTTTCCATTTTTGGTATGGGACAATAATTTTGGGACGCCCGAAATGGAAAAATGGGACAATAAAATTGGCACGGAGGGAGTACTATTTTTAAGATCTAATATTTTAATCATCTTTTAATGAAACTGCAGGTTTCTGACAAATGGAAGTGTGATGATTTTAGCTTCATGGCTGAGTCAAGCAGCAATCGAAGAGCAAACTACTGTCCTTCACGTCATTCTTCGGGTAATTATTTGAGTTGGGTTTTGTTGCATATGTACTGTTTATTATATACATCATCTACTGAATGAAAACTGCCTTTAGGTTCTTTGTGTAACACCCCAACCCGACAAGGGTAAAGATATCACAACAATGGTGGCATATCAGAAGTCACAAACATTCAATAGATAAACCATCATAAGTCTTAACATTAAATCCAAAATAAGTCAACATGACTTAAATCAAAATGCAAGACAAAATGACCTAAGTACAAAATCCAATATTTAAATGCCTAAACAATGGCATAATGAAACAAATAGAAGTTCAAATGGTAAAGCTAAATAACTAAGGTCGACTCCGAAATAGATCGCTCTCATCCCAAAGCTAAACCCAGCTCCTAGCTTAAGTACCTGCCGCAGGAAAAGAAATGCGGCTGAGCTTCAAAAGCCCAGTGAACATATATATAGATAACGGGAACAAATAGCAGGTAACAAATACAAAAGCAAATCAGGAATACGAAATCATACCAATACGAAGTCAAATGAAAGGAATGGGAAATGAATCATGAATAAAAGAAAAGAACGAAGTGAAATAAGATTTAAGAAAACAAACACAGCAATTCATCACGAGCCTAGACGACTTACGATACCATAGCATACTAATATAATAAAACATACCTGTGTAGAGTGATCAACTCTTAGACTAAGTGAAAGACGTGTATCGCACACACAATCAGTCACCAGATATAATAACTCTAACATATAACATATACAGATAACAGGTCAAATCTAGAGTGCACCCATACACCCCACAGACAAATCAATAATCATAATTATAATGGCCATAGAAAATAATAAATAAGGGACGGAACAGGTCATCACTCTCCTGCCCTAGAGTCATGTCAGAGGTGCGTCAATGACATGGACATGAAACCCTCATGTCTAGTGATTGGCTTGTAATATCAACTGTAGATCAAAGGTCGGGCGTACTATCAAATAATCAAAATTATATCTTAAAGGTACATGGCAAAAGATTCAAATCAAAGATCACATCGAAAGTTCACAAACAAAAGGGAACATAGCAATGGTATAGGGAATCCTAATAAGGAAATGAATTCTGAAGAAAAAGAACTGAAAAGCCCTTACTGAAAGGACGGAATATCTGTACCTTATTAGCAAAGCAAAAGACAAGAAAGCAAATGCGAAGCAAAAATCAAGGCTTCTCCTTCTTCACACCTAAGAAGTAGAAGACAGAATTATGAATTATTCAAACTCAGATTATTACTTTTAGTTTACTTTTCCATTTTGTAACTTTCCAGTTTTAGTAAGATGTTAATATTCTAGATTAGGTTAAGTCCTTATTTCAAGATCATTATAGGCTTAAGGTACCTTTTATCACGTTACAAAAGTTTAGGGTTTTAATTGTAATTTCATTAGATTCAAGGTTTAAAATGAAAGTACTATAAATTACTGATTTAATCCCTATGATACATATATTTACCAAACAAGTACTTTATTTTACAAATTTATAGAACTTCACCTCAGAATTATATGAAGTACGAATTTGACCCTCAAATTTTAGTAATTACACAATTGGTCCCTTAACTTTACAAAACTTACAATTTAAATCATAATTTATTTATAATTACATATCAATCCCATAAATACTCAAATTTACTCATTACACCCTTAATGACATTATTTACTCAGAATAACTTCTAGTTTCCCAAATTTACACTTTTAGTCCTTCTATTTTAATTATTTACAAATCGACCCTTATAAATATAGTTAATTCATTTTCTTGCACATTTACACTTAGGACCCTCAAGTTATATTTTTCTCACATTCCTACTGACTTATATGACATTACAAAAATATCCCAGAAGTTTCAAAGTTGGCAAAACAAGCCCTTACACTTTTTATTGCAAATCGTATAGCCTTTTATTGTACCAAAACAAGCCCTAGTTTTACCCAATCATTAAACCATCATGACATCATCATTAAAACATTAATTACATTAGATCTATACACATGAACCCTAACCCTAATCCATTCTAGGGTTTATTCTTATTTTTCCTTATTTTCTTTAGAATCCGATTACATACAATAATTCACATCAATTATTTTGAGCTTCTATAAATCATGTGATTATTTTTCTAGGCTTATATGATCAGTATAGGACATGTAAAAATTATAGTTACACTTCAGAAAAATCGATTGACATTATTTGGCAATTATGTGTGTTTTAGCTCTTATAATTTCGTACGCTTTGTTTAGCTTGCATGATCCATGTTTAACATTTTTACTGAGTTATATACAACATATAGATCATATGAAAAATGCTAGATCAATTATAGAACGTAAAGATTTGTCGTGTGGATTTTATACCTATCGAGCGCACTAGATCGAACTAAACAAAACACCACGATCGAATGAAAGCTTCCACGACCCAACTCTTATTTTTCCTAGCTTGCTTACACCTTGATCAACTCCAGAAAATTGCTTACTCAGTTCCAAAAAGTCGAATGGAGGCTTGGTCGAATTATGAGTGTCGATCTAGGGTTTTCGGATTTAGGGTTTGTGAAAATAAAATGGTTTTGTGTTTTGTGCTTTATGAAGCCGACTAGGAGGGGGATATACTCCAGATTTTTGGCCCAAATAGTTTGCTTAAAATCACACTTTGATTTGGTGTACAATTCCCATATTTATTTTGGTACTTATCTAATTAAAATGATTTTACAAATATATATACTAAGTTTATTTAAATTAATTTCGGACCATGTATATGTGTATATATGAATTTGAAATTTTCTTGACATTCAATATAATGTAATGTTGTCCCAGAAATTTATTTCGTTTCATGTGTAGTTGTTTTCATAAGTTTGGAATCAATTCAGAATTGTTATAAATGATTTTATTAAGTTTTATGGCTTCAGGGGTAATTTGGTCATTTTATAGGTTATCTGAATTTCAGGTATTACAACTTCTTCCTCACTAACAAAAAAATTTCGTCCTCGAAATTTGCAGGAAGTAGAAAGAAAAGAAAAGAAAAGAAAGCGGAAAACAAACGAAGGAGAACGGAAAACAAAACAAGGACATACCGGATTAAAACGAGAACTGCGGATAACTAGCTCATATTGACTCTTCAGTTTCCCAGGTAGCTTCACGCTCCGGGTGATTCCTCCAAAGAATCTTTACGAACGGGATAACTTTGTTTCTCATGACTCGTTCCTGACGGTCCAGAACCGCTTCCGGTTCTTCAGACAAAGACATATCAGGCCGGATCTGATCAAGTGGATAAGATACAAGATGCAGTGGATGATAATTGTATCCTCTCAGGAGAGATACATGGAATACATTATGCACATGAGATAGCTGAGGAGGTAAGGCCAAACGATAAGAGACCTCCCCAATACGCTCCAGGATTTCGAACGGTCTAATAAATCGAGGACTCAACTTGCCCTTGATTCCAAAACGCCTGACACCACAAAAAGGAGATACTTTCAGGAATACCCGATCACCTACATTAAATTCTAGATCCCGACGGTGCTTATCAACATAGCTTTTCTGGCGAGCACGCGACTCTTTCAGTTTCTCTCTAGCAACAGCTACCTTTTCATTTGTGATTTCAATCATCTCAGGTCCTTCAATCAGACGTTCGCCTACTTCATTCCAACAAACAGGAGCCCTACATTTCCTACCGTACAACATCTCGAAGGGAGCCATTCGAATACTCGCATGCCAACTGTTATTATACGCAAACTCTACCAAACACAAGTACTCATCCCAACTACCTGTCCATTCCAACGCACAAGCTCTTAACATGTCTTCCAAAGTCTGAATGGTCCTCTCAGACTGACCATCAGTTTGGGGATGGAATGCAGTACTAAACTTAAGGCGAGCGCCCCAAGCCTTATGAAGTCCCTTCCAAAAACGCGAAGTGAAACGAGGATCACGATCTGAAACAATAGACGAAGGCATACCGTGCAATCGAACGATCTCTTGCTGAAAAACTTCCGCCAACTTACTGACACTATATGTCATACGGATAGGTAAGAAATGAGCGGATTTAGTTAGCCGATCAACGACCACCCAAATCGCATCATGTCTTTTACGAGTAACAGGCAGACCACAAACGAAGTCCATGGAAATCTCATCCCATTTCCATGTAGGAATTTCCAAAGGTTGCAACAGTCCACTAGCTCGCTGATGCTCAATCTTAACTTGTTGGCAGGTCATGCATCTAGCAACAAATAACGCCACATCTTGCTTCATACCATTCCACCATAAATGTTGCTTAAGATCCCGATACATCTTGGTAGAACCAGGATGGATAGCGAAAGGAGAACTGTGAGCCTCAGTCAACATAGCCTCACGCAATTCGGAATCATTAGGCACGCATAAACGATCCTCATACCAGACAACTCCATCGTCATCAACTCTAAACTCAGTTTGCTTACCCTCTTCAATATTCTGAACTATAGCCCAGAGTTCACCATCATCTTTCTGAGCCTCTTTAATACGCAACATCAGATTTGACTCAATCTTTAAACTAGCCCAGTAACCAACATCACGCCGAAAACATAACTCAACATCCAAATGCTCCAAATCCTTGAGGACATGCGGATCAATCTCCAAACTAGCAATCACTCCAGATTTCCGACTAAGTGCATCTGCAACCACATTAGCCTTACCTGGATGATACTGGATGTTTGTGTCATAATCTTTCAGAAGCTCCAGCCATCGCCACTGCCTCATATTAAGCTCCTTCTGAGTAAAGATGTATTTGAGGCTCTTGTGATCAGTGAAGATATCACATGATTCACCATACAAGTAATGCCTCCAGATCTTCAATGCAAAAACAACAGCTGCCAATTCTAGATCATGAGTTGGATAATTTTCCTCATAGGGTTTCAGTTGTCTCGAAGCATAGGCAATCACCTTACCGTTTTGCATAAGCACACAGCCTAAACCCTTCTTAGAAGCATCACTATAGATTTGGAAACCTCCAGAACCTGAGGGTAAAGTTAAAATAGGTGCAGACACCAAACGCCGTTTCAACTCTTCAAAACTCTGCTCACGCTCATCAGTCCATACGAACTTTTCACCCTTCCGCATCAATTGAGTCAATGGCAAAGCCAACTTAGAAAATCCTTCCACAAAACGCCTATAGTAGCCAGCTAATCCTAGAAAACTCCTGACTTCAGTCACAGTGGTAGGTCTCGGCCACTTGGTGATAGCCTCGACTTTAGATGGATCCATGGTGATACCATCTGCAGACACAATGTGACCTAGGAAAGCTACTTGGTTCAGCCAGAACTCACACTTAGAAAATTTCGCGAATAACTTCTGCTGCCTCAGGATACCTAATACAATACGCAAATGTTGCTCGTGCTCCTCGGACGATTTAGAATACACTAGAATATCGTCAATGAAAACGATGACGAATTTATCAAGAAATTCATGGAAAACCCGATTCATTAAATCCATAAACACAGCAGGAGCATTTGTTAAGCCAAAAGGCATAACCAGGAACTCATAATGTCCATAACGGGTGCGGAAAGCAGTCTTAGGTACATCCTGCTCTTTAACTCGCAATTGGTGATAACCAGATCGCAAGTCGATTTTGGAGAAAACTTTAGCTCCTTGCAATTGATCAAACAAGTCATCAATGCGAGGAAGCGGATAACGGTTTCGAATGGTAATGAGATTAAGCTCACGATAATCAATACACAGACGCATAGACCCATCCTTCTTCTTCACGAAAAGCACAGGAGCACCCCATGGCGAAACACTAGGTCGAATAAATCCACAGTCCAGCAACTCTTCCAGTTGCTCCTTCAATTCTTTCAGTTCAACAGGTGTCATCCGGTACGGAGCCTTAGAGATAGGTTCGGCACCGGGAATTAGATCAATAGAAAACTCCACTTCTCTAGCCGGAGGAAGACCAGGAAGTACTTCAGGAAAAACGTCAGCAAAATCCCGAACAATGGGAACACTAGAAATATCCGGACTCTCAACCGACAAATCCTTAACTGAGGCTAGATAACCTTGGCAACCATGAGACATCAAGGTTCGAGCTTTTAAGGCGGAAATGATTTTAACAGTTTTAAGAGGGCGAGATTCATGGTAAATGAATTCAGGATTATTCAGATCACCAAAAATCACATTTCTGGCATGGCAGTCAATGGTTGCTCGATGGAAAGCCAACCAATCCATACCCAGAATGACATCAAAGTCAATCATGTCTAGAGGAAGTAAATTTGCCGGACGAATCCGATCATCGAAGCGTAACGGACAGTTCAAATATTCATGGTTGATAAGAATGTGGTTTTTCATGGGGGTTGATATAGCAATTGGGTTATTTAGTGGTGTTGCAGGTATGTTCAGTTTCTTAGCCAATTTCATAGATATGATAGAATGCGTTGCTCCAGTGTCAAATAACGCGAAAACAGTAAAATCACCAATATACAAAAATCCGGTAATGGTACCTGTAGCCTTAGCTGCCTGATCCCGCGTAGTAGAAAACACACGCCCAGTATTCGGAGGTGGAGGAGGCGGAGGAAGAAGATAGTTCTTAGCAGATGCAGGATTCTGCTTTAGGCAGTCCTTCACCCGATGCTCAGCAGATCCACATCGGAAACACGCACCAGTTGCTCTACGACACTCTCCTGGATGATTTTTCCCACAAGTAGTACAGATAGGAGGTGTAGGTAAGTTCCCAGATGAACCCTTCTGAGAACTCGATCCAGAACCATGAGACTGCTGCTGAAAACCCTTAGAAGGCTGATCCTTCCACTGCTTCTGACCATTATCCTGCCTAGAAACCGAACCAGCATCCTGACCTCTAGAATCTGGTTTCCGCTGATCATAGCTCCTACCTGACTGACCCTGATAATCACGACCATGATCTGACTGACCCCGCTGTTCAAAGCCCTTACTAGAAAACCCCTTGTTGTCCCGATTCTGACTCTGTGGCTGAATCCTGTCGCCATCACGGTTTCGCTTGTAACCCACCTTCTCATGAAATATCTCGATGTTGCGAGCTGCATCGCAACATGCTGACGGATCAGCGAACTCCTGATTAAGAAGACGATCTAAAACCCAACTCTTCAGTGCCCACTTATAATGCTTAGCTTGATGCTCAGCATCCCCAGCAACCGGGCCCACAAAGCTAACCAATCTCTGGAATCGCTCCAGAAATTCCCCTGCATTCTCAGACTCGAGCTGAGAGATAGTGTTGTACTCCCGAATAAATCTCTGCTGTTCGGACACAGGGAAGTACCTATTATAGAACGTAGCACGCAAATTAGCCCAAGTACAACCAATGACATAAGCATCACCTCCCTTAGCTTCCTTGTGCGCCTTCCACCAGTTAAGCGCATCTCCCTCAAGCTTAAACGCAGCCAGACGAGTCTTAAACCCGTCTTCACAACCCAGTACCTCAAACAACTTCTCCATGTGTGTTATCCAGTCCTCTGCAGCATGAGGAGTAGCACAGAACTGAACGACAACGGCTTAAGTTTATTGAAACTCTCAAGCCAACCATTAATGGTAGTGGGTCGGCCCCCACCACCAGTACCACCAGAACCACCAGCACCACTAGAGGGACCAGCACCACCCGAGCCACCAGAGGGACCAGCTCCATTACGAAAATCATTGATCATCCGAGTGATCACCTCGTTAGCATTAAGCCCAGGTAGCAAATTGGCTATAGCATTAGCCACCAAATCCTCCAAATTAGGGATCTCCTCCTCCCCTTCAGAATAGTCACCACGACGAGTAACAACCATCTACAGGATTTTCAAACGATTAGAAAGATCAAACAGGAAATGATAGAGTAAAAGAAGAACATGGCAGAGCAGGACCGGAAAAGAGTGCGCGAAAGGAAACCTAATGTCTACCCAAATCCTCACAGGTCGATAGCCTAAGCTCTAAGGTTTCATGAAAGCCTGTCTCTGATACCATAAATTGTAACACCCCAACCCGACAAGGGTAAAGATATCACAACAATGGTGGCATATCAGAAGTCACAAACATTCAATAGATAAAACATCATAAGTCTTAACATTAAATCCAAAATAAGTCAACATGACTTAAATCAAAATGCAATACAAAATGACCTAAGTACAAAATCCAATATTTAAATGCCTAAACAATGGCATAATGAAACAAATAGAAGTTCAAATGGTAAAGCTAAATAACTAAGGTCGACTCCGAAATAGATCGCTCTCATCCCAAAGCTAAACCCAGCTCCTAGCTTAAGTACCTGCCGCAGGAAAAGAAATGCGGCTGAGCTTCAAAAGCCCAGTGAACAGATATATAGATAACGGGAACAAATAGCAGGTAACAAATACAAAAGCAAATCAGGAATACGAAATCATACCAATACGAAGTCAAAATGAAAGGAATGAGAAATGAATCATGAATAAAAGAAAAGAACGAAGTGAAATAAGATTTAAGAAAACAAACACAACAATTCATCACGAGCCCAGACGACTTACGATACCATAGCATACTAATATAATAAAACATACCTGTGTAGAGTGATCAGCTCTCAGACTAAGTGAAAGACGTGTATCGCACACACAATCAGTCACCAGATATAATAACTCTAACATATAACATATAAAGATAACAGGTCAAATCTAGAGTGCACCCATACGCCCCACAGACAAATCAATAATCATAATTATAATGGCCATAGCAAATAATAAATAAGGGACGGAACAGGTCATCACTCTCCTGCCCTAGAGTCATGTCAGAGGTGCGTCAATGACATGGACATGAAACCCTCATGTCTAGTGATTGGCTCGTAATATCAACTGTAGATCAAAGGTCGGGCGTACTGTCAAATAATCAAAATTATATCTTAAGGGTACATGGCAAAAGATTCAAATCAAAGATCACATCGAAAGTTCACAAACAAAAGGGAACATAGCAATGGTATAGGGAATCCTAATAAGGAAATGAATTCTGAAGAAAAAGAACTGAAAAGCCCTTACTGAAAGGACGGAATATCTGTACCTTATTAGCAAAGCAAAAGACAAGAAAGCAAATGCGAAGCAGAAATCAAGGCTTCTCCTTCTTCACACCTAAGAAGTAGAAGACGAAATTATGAATTATTCAAACTCAGGTTATTACTTTTAGTTTACTTTTCCATTTTGTAACTTTCCAGTTTTAGTAAGATGTTAATATTCCAGATTAGGTTAAGTCCTTATTTCAAGATCATTATGGGATTAAGGTACCTTTTATCACGTTACAAAAGTTTAGGGTTTTAATTGTAATTTCATTAGATTCAAGGTTTAAAATGAAAGTACTATAAATTACTGATTTAATCCCTATGATACATATATTTACCAAACAAGTACTTTATTTTACAAATTTACAGAACTTCACCTCAGAATTATATGAAGTACGAATTTGACCCTCAAAATTTAGTAATTACACAATTGGTCCCTTAACTTTACAAAACTTACAATTTAAATCATAATTTATGTATAATTACATATCAATCCCATAAATACTCAAATTTACTCATTACACCCTTAATGACATTATTTACTCAGAATAACTTCAAGTTTCCCAAATTTACACTTTTAGTCCTTCTATTTTAATTATTTACAAATCGACCCTTATAAATATAGTTAATTCATTTTCTTGCACATTTACACTTAGGACCCTCAAGTTATATTTTTCTCACATTCCTACTGACTTATATGACATTACAAAAATATCCCAGAAGTTTCAAAGTTGGCAAAACAAGCCCTTACACTTTTTATTGCAAATCGTATAGCCTTTTATTGTACCAAAACAAGCCCTAGTTTTATCCAATCATTAAACCATCATGACATCATCATTAAAACATTAATTACATCAGATCTATACACATGAACCCTAACCCTAATCCATTCTAGGGTTTATTCTTATTTTTCCTTATTTTCTTTAGAATCCGATTACATACAATAATTCACATCAATTATTTTGAGCTTCTATAAATCATGTGATTATTTTTCTAGGCTTATATGATCAGTATAGGACATGTAAAAATTATAGTTACACTTCAGAAAAATCGATTAACATTATTTGGCAATTATGTGTGTTTTAGCTCTTATAATTTCGTACGCTTTGTTTAGCTTGAATGATCCATGTTTAACATTTTTACTGAGTTATATACAATATATAGATCATACGAAAAATGCTAGATCAATTATAGGACGTAAAGATTTGTCGTGTGGATTTTATACCTATCGAGCGCACTAGATCGAACAAAAAAAAAAACACCACGATCGAATGAAAGCTTCCACGACCTAACTCTTATTTTTCCTAGCTTTCTTACACCTTGATCAACTCCATAAAATTGCTTGCTCAGTTCCAAAAAGTCGAATGGAGGCTTGGTCGAATTATGAGTGTCGATCTAGGGTTTTCGGATTTAGGGTTTGTGAAAATAAAATGGTTTTGTGTTTTGTGCTTTATGAAGCCGACTAGGAGGGGGATATGCTCCAGATTTCTGGCCCAAATAGTTTGCTTAAAATCACACTTTGATTTGGTGTAACACCCCAACCCAGCAAGGGTAGAAGTATCACATTAATGGCTTCATATCAGATCAAACAAAACATACATTCAAAAGTAATACAAGATTCTCAAAGGTTACAAATGAAAATACTGAAATTACAAGGTTACAAAAGCGAATACAATTTCTAACAATAGAATAACTTCTAATCATCTCTAGGCCAAAACTATCAAGTCTTCTACGTCCAAAAGTCTCTTCACTCATACCCATCTTCCAACTAAAACCTGCCGCACACGAAAAGAAAACGTGCGGCTGAGCTTACAAAGCTCAGTGAACAGATACATAATACAAGCAAAGATAACGAAACAGACTGTAGTGAAGTACTGGAAATATCATAAGGTATAATCAAAGCAAAAGAGTAATAAAGGAAATATAGGATAGTCATCTACCACGAGCCCAGAAACTGAAGTCATAATCTCAACATCATAATCTCAAAGTCATAATCTCACAATCAGAGGGGATACCTCTCAGGCAACCAGATAATATGAGGGGTGTCCTCATGTATCATAATAGTGGAGTGATCAGCTCCCAGGGGTGTGAAAGGCATGTATTGCACACAATACCAGTCACCTCAAAGTCATAACTCAAAGTCATAGTTAAATCCACTAAACATACAAATCTAGGATTGCAACCCATACGCCCCCAAACTCAAAGTCATCCCAAAATCATAGTAGCCATGGCAGATAATCATAAAAGGGACGGTGTGAGAAATCACTCCCCCACACGGGAGTCATGCCAGTGGTGCATCACGGACATGGCCAGGTTACCTTCCTGGCTAGGTAACATAAAATGGCTCGGGTATCAAACTAAGAGTCAGGTCTCAAAGTCATCACAAAAGATCATATATCAAAAGGTGCATCTCAAAGTCATATCACAAGGTCCATAGAAAAGGGTTCATATCGAATAGTTCATAATAGAGTGGTTCACCAAGGTCTTCCAAAGTTCATATCATAGTTTTAAAAAAAACAAAGAGAATCATAATTAAAGTTCAAAGTCTGTATCAAAGGGGCCATCTTCAAAGTCTTTATTCAACAGATTTATTTTAGAAAGCTTAATCAAGGTATTTAATTAAAATGGTCTTTAAATTGGTTTCATAAAGATAATCATTAAAATAGCCTTTGTAAAAGATAGTTCAAAACAATTAGTTTAAAAACCTTAGTTTAGTAAACCATTTCAAAATCTTAGTTTCTCACAAGGATAATTCAGAACTTTAGAGCAACTTGGCAAAGGCGTAGGTCAGATAAACGAAGCTCAGATCATAATCAAGAGAAATATCAAAGGTTCACTCAAAGGGAACATAGCAATGGCTTGGGAAATCTTAACTGAATCATAACTCAAAATCAATGTATAGAATATAAGAACCCTTACTAAAAAGGCAGAGTATCTGTACCTTATCCGATAGCAAAACAAACCAAAGGCAGATCACAAAACACCGGATTACTCCCGCTTCAGTGAATCTACATGAATTATAATTGTACTTATAAGTTTCATAGCTTTATGATTTCATAGTTTCTTAATCATAAGGTTTCATTTTAGTTTCTCTCTTTCTTAGGTAACTTTACACATTCAGTAACTTTAGTTATTATCATTCCTGATTATCAACTTATTAAAGATGACCATGTTAGTAGGTTAAGGTTCAAAATGCCTTTTTCATAAGTTCAAGGTTAAATATGACATGTTTCCATAAGTTAGGGTTTTTAATTGCAACATCCCAAAGTTAAGGGTCTTGAATGAAAATATTGCAACTACTAATTTAAGTACATCATTTATTCATAATCACATCTCCCATCCTTTAAGTTTCATAGTTTACACATTACACCCTTGATTTACCAAAATCACAAAATAAACCTTATAATTATACAAATTACACTTCAACCTTTATTATGTTCATCATTACTCAACTAACCCTCATACTTACTAAATTACAGATTATACTCTCAAATATAAGTGTGGCACGAATCAAACCCTCAAGTTTCATAAAATTACACATTTAGTCCCTTTAGTTTTTAAAATAACACGAAAGACCTTTCAAAACCCTTTTTATACCTTTCATCAGGTTCTAACAGTTTTAAGCTTGAAATTGTTAGGTATTCTATAAATAGAAAATTATATAAGAACTCAGAAATAAATTCCCGAAAAATTCCCAGAGGTACTTTAATGTCTTAAGTATTTTATCTAATTTTTCCAGATTTTATTAAGTAACATAGCTATGGATTAAAATTCACTTAAACCAACTCGTCCAGATTTCTGATTAATTTTGCTATACGAAAAGTTATTAATTAGAAACCTTTCAAGAAAAATTCAAAAAAATCTACAAAAATTCCAGGAAGTAATAGACATCCCAAATATTATCCAGTTCAAAGGAAACCTCCTAATTCGACACGGTTTGGAAATTAAAATTCAAAAACCCGGACTGATTTTCCAGACTCACAAATCCGATCAGACACATAGTTTTCTAAAAATTAAAAAGTAACCTTCCAGGCCTCTAAAAATTACAAACTAAATTTTACCAGGTAGCCATTTCATTGAACTTAGTTTTAGACTCTTAAAACACCAAAATATACGTTCACATCATTTAGTTATAGCCGGTTAAATTCGAATAAAAATCCAGCTCAGAAGCAGTTATCACAAAACCATGTTTATCTTAGGGTTTTCTTATTCCAATCATTAATTCTTGACACAAGATGATTATTGATGAACTCATAACATATTTAGGTCGATTTATACATATCAATAACATGTTCACCTCCATTTAATTCCAGATTTGTATACCTATTCGATCCAAAATTAGGGTTTCATGTTCATGATTTCATGTGACATTTTATGTGATTTATACTTCAATTAAAATTAAAAGAACATGAATAAGGATGGAACAAGGCATGTGATACAATACCCTCGAAGATCAAATGAAGGACAAGAACACAACACGAGATCAATTCACCACCAAATCATCCTTCTCCTCTTCTTTGGGTTGATCGACAGAAACACAACAAAAGGAAGAAACCTTGGTTCGATTAGGGCTTGCAACAATATGTATGGATTATTTTTTTTTTGACAAAACAAGATTACCTTGATATAGCTTGAACAAGAACACAACTAAAATCCTTCTTTGGCTGCAAATTTTGGATCGAATGGGGTAGAGAATGGGGATGCCGAATTTTTGAGTGGGAGGAATTTAGGGTTTGTAATTCTCGGCATTTTTGGGATTATGGGAACCGATCTTTGTTTTTGGGTATTAAGGGAATGGATCAAGCTCCAAGATGGGCCAAATTAATATGGACTAATGCTTGCTTATCTCTTCTTGGTTCTATTCCTTTGGGCCGAAATTTGGAAGATCATAAGTGTACAAAAAGAAAATGTAATTCGCCTAGTCTTTAGATGTAGGATTAATATTTTGTACATAATATTTACATATTGTAAGGTTTTATATCATCCTGATTTGTATTGTAACTTAGATTGAGTCCAAATGAGATTAATTACATATTTTATATATTCTTAAAAGTTCAAATTCGGAGGGTATTTTAGTCTTCTCGGATTATATAAATTTCGGGGTTTTACAACTCTTCCCCTCTTAAAAAGAAATTTTCGTCCTCGAAAATTGAAGTCGCAAAGTTAAACGAAGTCGTAGCAAGTCGCAAAAGATCATCACAACATTCTTACGCCCAGGGAGTTTCTTTCAAAAAGATCTTCAGACTAAAAGTTTCTCATGACTCAGATCAAAACGAGGTGGGTTCAAATTTCTCAGGAGAAGACAAATTAGGTTGATTCAGAACAAAAGGTCCATGCAACATAAACTGGACGGTAGGTGAATCTTCTAGAAAGCTCATATGGAATACGAACGAGTATTTCAAATCGAATTAATTGCACCAACAGTAGGAAGTTCTAACAGGAGTTCAAGACTTATAACTGAGGTCAACAGAATTCAGATCGAGAGTTCAAACTCAATCAGACATCTAATGGATGAAAGCAGAGTATACGGATAGATAGGATGAACCTAAAGTCTCACAAATCGCGGATAACGCAGAATCAAATTCTAAACTTCTTAGGTACTTCCCAAGATATCCTATGCCCACAACAAGTGCACGTTATATGATGTAAGTATTATCACGTTGGCCAGACGTCATAATACTGGCATCATATAAATATGCCCTCATGATGGTCATACTTTATCTCAAATCGTAATCAAAACCACCTATCTTAATCCACCTAGTACTTCTACAGTCTCAGAGGTCAACAAAAACGAATGCCATAGTCAAGAGAGAAAACAAAACTGTCCGCAAGAGTATCAAAATCCCAGGTTGCCCAGCAGAATTGAGGTACGCCGTCGCAAGCATCATATCTTCAACAATTCGCCAAAATCTCTCAAAATAAAGTCATCACCGAATCATACGAAAGATAAACACAAACAGAATTGCTTCTAGGGAACTTAGATCATAAGAGGATCTTTTAACGATATAACGAAATTTAAGAGGGTCAACAGAAATGAAAGTTAGTCGCCAAACTTCTGCCTTCATAGAATCAATTATTCCAAGTATAGAGGGTCTGTTTCAAATATCCGCTTATTCAACACATCTAAACTCTTCAAGTCCGGTTGATCTGTCT
Organism: Artemisia tridentata subsp. tridentata; assembly: GCA_021014915.2. Classification (NCBI taxonomy): domain Eukaryota; kingdom Viridiplantae; phylum Streptophyta; class Magnoliopsida; order Asterales; family Asteraceae; genus Artemisia; species Artemisia tridentata. Next base: position 458,364,475 of record CP139509.1, read on the forward strand.
TCGGCTGTCCATCAATCAAAATCGGGAACTTGTGTCTGGTTCGTCGCCTCCTGCAGTTCTTCTTGGAATGTGATGGAGTAATGTGGATTCCTGGCACGATCTTTAAATCTCTTCATCATCCAGTCTGCTTCCGCTCTCAATTCATCTTAGTACAACCAAGATGAATAGGGAAGTGAGACTGCACGTCTTCATCAGCTCCAGGTTCGCCATCTTGACTAGAATTTCTTCTCCTGCATCACCAACACTTCTGCCTCGAAAGGAATGTCTTCACTCTTCGGGGTAGCCTCCATTGTCGTCAACTCCAGGTCAGGCAGAGAACACCGTTCTCTTAACAAATATACATCTCCCAGAATGCACAAATGATGTCCAATTTCTAACAAGGTGCAAAAATGATTTTCATGCTCTTCCTCGTCTTCGAAGGTACCATTTAGTCATACAATGACCATTTGCCCAAGTACTTATGAGAAAACATCATTTATCAAATTCACGAAACAGTCAGAGCTTTAGCTAATACCATTAGCGTCACTAACCGTCAACCGTAGTCGATTACAAATGTGGGGGGTCGATTCCAAGAATAAACTCAATTTATCAGAAGGAGACTTCGCGCTCTGAAATTTAACAAACACACAGCCGTTTCAGGGTGGAGGAATATTGGTTCCTAACAGTATTACGATTCAGTTTCCAGAAATCAATACATATCTCCTGTCATCATTCTTCTTTATTGCGAACAAAACGAAAACATGCCCAGAAGATACACTTAAGTAAACTCATTTCCTGGTCTTCGGTTGCTGCTCTTCCCAGTTGCTCAAATCAATTGGTATGATCCGAAAGACATCTTCGTTTAGTGACTAGAATCTCTCGGTATCATGTCAAATCTTACTTCATACTCCGGTGAAAAACTTGGTGGTCCAACAGGGATTATGTTCAAGAAGTTCAGGGTGCCAATTAACGTTCAATACAAGGTTCATGTTCAGAAAACTCAAGGTGCCAAAAGGCTCCTACGATGAGGTTCATTTATTGGTGTACGAAATGGTTTCTAGGAAAACTTCATAACCATGAAAGTAACACACGCGTCTACAGAGTAATAGAGATAGCAAGGGTTTGACAATTGGTAATCGTAGTCGGAAGTTCAAAATTGTTGTAAACGCCCAAAGGCGAGACATAGAAAGGTAGTTGTCAATATTTGACTGATCATTCCACAATTTCCTTGTCAGAATAAAATCGAAGTTAACTATTCAAAGTAAGACGGTTCGCAAATCAAAGCTTTATCATTTAAAAGTGAGGGGGAAAACATTCTTATACTCGTGGTTACATACCAACAGGCTTCTTATAAGAACAGAGATGGGTGAAACGAAATCATATAGTGTCGGAAGATTCATAGATGCTTATCAGAACAAGAGACAAATAACAAAACATATCAAGTACGTCAATGCCATGGAAGTTCTCAGAATGCCCGAATAGGCATCAAAGTGATTAACAACATGATCAGAGTGCAACGTGGGCCTTTATCAAAATGATTATTGAAGGAAATCTGAAGATAAGGATTCAAAAAGTGTCAGGCAATTATTATGGAATTTCTCAATGTCTTCCAAATTTAATCAGGTTCAAATCTTAGGTGGTGCAAAGCGTAAGCTTTCACTTTCCAAAGTGATATCAACAGGATCTAACTAAAAGCATGGCACGAATCAGAGTGATGCGGAAGTAAAGTTACTTAAGCAAATGCCTTATAGTCTACCCATTCCTCACTGGTCAAAACTTAGGTTCCTAAGGGAAATCCTAAAGCAAATTTTCAAAGGTTGACTTACGAGCGCCTACAGGGAAAACTTAGTGGTCCTAACTTACACAGGCCAAGGGTAAATGTATTACGAATCGCAGCCTGTCGCTCTGATACCATAATTGTAACACCCCAACCCAGCAAGGGTAGAAGTATCACATTAATGGCTTCATATCAGATCAAACAAAACATACATTCAAAAGTAATACAAGATTCTCAAAGGTTACAAATGAAATACTGAAATTACAAGGTTACAAAAGCGAATACAATTTCTAACAATAGAATAACTTCTAATCATCTCTAGGCCAAAACTATCAAGTCTTCTACGTCCAAAAGTCTCTTCACTCATACCCATCTTCCAACTAAAACCTGCCGCACACGAAAAGAAAACGTGCGGCTGAGCTTACAAAGCTCAGTGAACAGATACATAATACAAGCAAAGATAACGAAACAGACTGTAGTGAAGTACTGGAAATATCATAAGGTATAATCAAAGCAAAAGAGTAATAAAGGAAATATAGGATAGTCATCTACCACGAGCCCAGAAACTGAAGTCATAATCTCAACATCATAATCTCAAAGTCATAATCTCACAATCAGAGGGGATACCTCTCAGGCAACCAGATAATATGAGGGGTGTCCTCATGTATCATAATAGTGGAGTGATCAGCTCCCAGGGGTTTGAAAGGCATGTATTGCACACAGTACCAGTCACCTCAAAGTCATAACTCAAAGTCATAGTTAAATCCACTAAACATACAAATCTAGGATTGCAACCCATACGCCCCCAAACTCAAAGTCATCCCAAAATCATAGTAGCCATGGCAGATAATCATAAAAGGGACGGTGTGAGAAATCACTCCCCCACACGGGAGTCATGCCAGTGGTGCATCACGGACATGGCCAGGTTACCTTCCTGGCTAGGTAACATAAAATGGCTCGGGTATCAAACTAAGAGTCAGGTCTCAAAGTCATCACAAAAGATCATATATCAAAAGGTGCATCTCAAAGTCATATCACAAGGTCCATAGAAAAGGGTTCATATCGAATAGTTCATAATAGAGTGGTTCACCAAGGTCTTTCAAAGTTCATATCATAGTTTTAAAAAAAACAAAGAGAATCATAATTAAAGTTCAAAGTCTGTATCAAAGGGGCCATCTTCAAAGTCTTTATTCAACAGATTTATTTTAGAAAGCTTAATCAAGGTATTTAATTAAAATGGTCTTTAAATTGGTTTCATAAAGATAATCATTAAAATAGCCTTTGTAAAAGATAGTTCAAAACAATTAGTTTAAAAACCTTAGTTTAGTAAACCATTTCAAAATCTTAGTTTCTCACAAGGATAGTTCAGAACTTTAGAGCAACTTGGCAAAGGCGTAGGTCAGATAAACGAAGCTCAGATCATAATCAAGAGAAATATCAAAGGTTCACTCAAAGGGAACATAGCAATGGCTTGGGAAATCTTAACTGAATCATAACTCAAAATCAATGTATAGAATATAAGAACCCTTACTAAAAAGGCAGAGTATCTGTACCTTATCCGATAGCAAAACAAACCAAAGGCAGATCACAAAACACCGGATTACTCCCGCTTCAGTGAATCTACATGAATTATAATTGTACTTATAAGTTTCATAGCTTTATGATTTCATAGTTTCTTAATCATAAGGTTTCATTTTAGTTTCTCTCTTTCTTAGGTAACTTTACACATTCAGTAACTTTAGTTATTATCATTCCTGATTATCAACTTATTAAAGATGACCATGTTAGTAGGTTAAGGTTCAAAATGCCTTTTTCATAAGTTCAAGGTTAAATATGACATGTTTCCATAAGTTAGGGTTTTTAATTGCAACATCCCAAAGTTAAGGGTCTTGAATGAAAATATTGCAACTACTAATTTAAGTACATCATTTATTCATAATCACATCTCCCGTCCTTTAAGTTTCATAGTTTACACATTACACCCTGGATTTACCAAAATCACAAAATAAACCTTATAATTATACAAATTACACTTCAACCTTTATTATGTTCATCATTACTCAACTAACCCTCATACTTACTAAATTACAGATTATACTCTCAAATATAAGTGTGGCACGAATCAAACCCTCAAGTTTCATAAAATTACACATTTAGTCCCTTTAGTTTTTAAAATAACACGAAAGACCTTTCAAAACCCTTTTTATACCTTTCATCAGGTTCTAACAGTTTTAAGCTTGAAATTGTTAGGTTTTCTATAAATAGAAAATTATATAAGAACTCAGAAATAAATTCCCGAAAAATTCCCAGAGGTACTTTAATGTCTTAAGTATTTTATCTAATTTTTCCAGATTTTATTAAGTAACATAGCTATGGATTAAAATTCACTTAAACCAACTCGTCCAGATTTCTGATTAATTTTTCTATACGAAAAGTTATTAATTAGAAACCTTTCAAGAAAAATTCAAAAAAATCTACAAAAATTCCAGGAAGTAATAGACATCCCAAATATTACCCAGTTCAAAGGAAACCTCCTAATTCGACACGGTTTGGAAATTAAAATTCAAAAACCCGGACTGATTTTCCAGACTCACAAATCCGATCAGACACATAATTTTCTAAAAATTAAAAAGTAACCTTCCAGGCCTCTAAAAATTACAAACTAAATTTTCCCAGGTATCCATTTCATTGAAATTAGTTTTAGACTCTTAAAACACAAAAATATACGTTCACATCATTTAGTTATAGCCGGTTAAAGTCGAATAAAAATCCAGCTCAGAAGCAGTTATCACAAAACCATGTTTATCTTAGGGTTTTCTTATTCCAATCATTAATTCTTGACACATGATGATTATTGATGAACTCATAACATATTCAGGTCGATTTATACATATCAATAACATGTTCACCTCCATTTAATTCCAGATTTGTATACCTATTCGATCCAAAATTAGGGTTTCATGTTCATGATTTCATGTGACATTTTATGTGATTTATACTTCAATTAAAATTAAAAGAACATGAATAAGGATGGAACAAGGCATGTGATACAATACCCTCGAAGATCAAATGAAGGACAAGAACACAACACGAGATCAATTCACCACCAAATCATCCTTCTCCTCTTCTTTGGGTTGATCGACAGAAACACAACAAAAGGAAGAAACCTTGGTTCGATTAGGGCTTGCAACAATATGTATGGATTATTATTTTTTTTTGACAAAACAAGATTACCTTGATATAGCTTGAACAAGAACACAACTAAAATCCTTCTTTGGCTGCAAATTTTGGATCGAATGGGGTAGAGAATGGGGATGCCGAATTTTTGAGTGGGAGGAATTTAGGGTTTGTAATTCTCAGCATTTTTGGGATTATGGGAACCGATCTTTGTTTTTGGGTATTAAGGGAATGGATCAAGCTCCAAGATGGGCCAAATTAATATGGACTAATGCTTGCTTATCTCTTCTTGGTTCTATTCCTTTGGGCCGAAATTTGGAAGATCATAAGTGTACAAAAAGAAAATGTAATTCGCCTAGTCTTTAGATGTAGGATTAATATTTTGTACATAATATTTACATATTGTAAGGTTTTATATCATCCTGATTTGTATTGTAACTTAGATTGAGTCCAAATGAGATTAATTACATATTTTATATATTCTTAAAAGTTCAAATTCGGAGGGTATTTTAGTCTTCTCGGATTATATAAATTTCGGGGTTTTACAACTCTTCCCCTCTTAAAAGGAAATTTTCGTCCTCGAAAATTGAAGTCGCAAAGTTAAACGAAGTCGTAGCAAGTCGCAAAAGATCATCACAACATTCTTACGCCCAGGGAGTTTCTTTCAAAAAGATCTTCAGACTAAAAGTTTCTCATGACTCAGATCAAAACGAGGTGGGTTCAAATTTCTCAGGAGAAGACAAATTAGGTTGATTCAGAACAAAAGGTCCATGCAACATAAACTGGGCGGTAGGTGAATCTTCTAGAAAGCTCATATGGAATACGAACGAGTATTTCAAATCGAATTAATTGCACCAACAGTAGGAAGTTCTAACAGGAGTTCAAGACTTATAACTGAGGTCAACAAAATTCAGATCGAGAGTTCAAACTCAATCAGACATCTAATGGATGAAAGCAGAGTATACGGATAGATAGGATGAACCTAAAGTCTCACAAATCGCGGATAACGCAGAATCAAATTCTAAACTTCTTAGGTACTTCCCAAGATATCCTATGCCCACAACAAGTGCACGTTATATGATGTAAGTATTATCACGTTGGCCAGACGTCATAATACTGGCATCATATAAATATGCCCTCATGATGGTCATACTTTATCTCAAATCGTAATCAAAACCACCTATCTTAATCCACCTAGTACTTCTACAGTCTCAGAGGTCAACAAAAACGAATGCCATAGTCAAGAGAGAAAACAAAACTGTCCGCAAGAGTATCAAAATCCCAGGTTGCCCAGCAGAATTGAGGTACGCCGTCGCAAGCATCATATCTTCAACAATTCGCCAAAATCTCTCAAAATAAAGTCATCACCGAATCATACGAAAGATAAACACAAACAGAATTGCTTCTAGGGAACTTAGATCATAAGAGGATCTTTTAACGATATAACGAAATTTAAGAGGGTCAACAGAAATGAAAGTTAGTCGCCAAAATTCTGCCTTCATAGAATCAATTATTCCAAGTATAGAGGGTCTGTTTCAAATATCCGCTTATTCAACACATCTAAACTCTTCAAGTCCGGTTGATCTGTCTTCGGCTGTCCATCAATCAAAATCGGGAACTTGTGTCTGGTTCGTCGCCTCCTGCAGTTCTTCTTGGAATGTGATGGAGTAATGTGGATTCCTGGCACGATCTTTAAATCTCTTCATCATCCAGTCTGCTTCCGCTCTCAATTCATCTTAGTACAACCAAGATGAATAGGGAAGTGAGACTGCACGTCTTCATCAGCTCCAGGTTCGCCATCTTGACTAGAATTTCTTCTCCTGCATCACCAACACTTCTGCCTCGAAAGGAATGTCTTCACTCTTCGGGGTAGCCTCCATTGTCGTCAACTCCAGGTCAGGCAGAGAACACCGTTCTCTTAACAAATATACATCTCCCAGAATGCACAAATGATGTCCAATTTCTAACAAGGTGCAAAAATGATTTTCATGCTCTTCCTCGTCTTCGAAGGTACCATTTAGTCATACAATGACCATTTGCCCAAGTACTTATGAGAAAACATCATTTATCAAATTCACGAAACAGTCAGAGCTTTAGCTAATACCATTAGCGTCACTAACCGTCAACCGTAGTCGATTACAAATGTGGGGGGTCGATTCCAAGAATAAACTCAATTTATCAGAAGGAGACTTCGCGCTCTGAAATTTAACAAACACACAGCCGTTTCAGGGTGGAGGAATATTGGTTCCTAACAGTATTACGATTCAGTTTCCAGAAATCAATACATATCTCCTGTCATCATTCTTCTTTATCGCGAACAAAACGAAAACATGCCCAGAAGATACACTTAAGTAAACTCATTTCCTGGTCTTCGGTTGCTGCTCTTCCCAGTTGCTCCAATCAATTGGTATGATCCGAAAGACATCTTCGTTTAGTGACTAGAATCTCTCGGTATCATGTCAAATCTTACTTCATACTCCGGTGAAAAACTTGGGGGTCCAACAGGGATTATGTTCAAGAAGTTCAGGGTGCCAATTAACGTTCAATACAAGGTTCATGTTCAGAAAACTCAAGGTGCCAAAAGGCTCCTACGATGAGGTTCATTTATTGGTGTACGAAATGGTTTCTAGGAAAACTTCATAACCATGAAAGTAACACACGCGTCTACAGAGTAATAGAGATAGCAAGGGTTTGACAATTGGTAATCGTAGTCGGAAGTTCAAAATTGTTGTAAACGCCCAAAGGCGAGACATAGAAAGGTAGTTGTCAATATTTGACTGATCATTCCACAATTTCCTTGTCAGAATAAAATCGAAGTTAACTATTCAAAGTAAGACGGTTCGCAAATCAAAGCTTTATCATTTAAAAGTTAGGGGGAAAACATTCTTATACTCGTGGTTACATACCAACAGGCTTCTTATAAGAACAGAGATGGGTGAAACGAAATCATATAGTGTCGGAAGATTCATAGATGCTTATCAGAACAAGAGACAAATAACAAAACATATCAAGTACGTCAATGCCATGGAAGTTCTCAGAATGCCCGAATAGGCATCAAAGTGATTAACAACATGATCAGAGTGCAACGTGGGCCTTTATCAAAATGATTATTGAAGGAAATCTGAAGATAAGGATTCAAAAAGTGTCAGGCAATTATTATGGAATTTCTCAATGTCTTCCAAATTTAATCAGGTTCAAATCTTAGGTGGTGCAAAGCGTAAGCTTTCACTTTCCAAAGTGATATCAACAGGATCTAACTAAAAGCAAGGCACGAATCAGAGTGATGCGGAAGTAAAGTTACTTAAGCAAATGCCTTATAGTCTACCCATTCCTCACTGGTCAAAACTTAGGTTCCTAAGGGAAATCCTAAAGCAAATTTTCAAAGGTTGACTTACGAGCGCCTACAGGGAAAACTTAGTGGTCCTAACTTACACAGGCCAAGGGTAAATGTATTACGAATCGCAGCCTGTCGCTCTGATACCATAATTGTAACACCCCAACCCAGCAAGGGTAGAAGTATCACATTAATGGCTTCATATCAGATCAAACAAAACATACATTCAAAAGTAATACAAGATTCTCAAAGGTTACAAATGAAATACTGAAATTACAAGGTTACAAAAGCGAATACAATTTCTAACAATAGAATAACTTCTAATCATCTCTAGGCCAAAACTATCAAGTCTTCTACGTCTAAAAGTCTCTTCACTCATACCCATCTTCCAACTAAAACCTGCCGCACACGAAAAGAAAACGTGCGGCTGAGCTTACAAAGCTCAGTGAACAGATACATAATACAAGCAAAGATAACGAAACAGACTGTAGTGAAGTACTGGAAATATCATAAGGTATAATCAAAGCAAAAGAGTAATAAATGAAATATAGGATAGTCATCTACCACGAGCCCAGAAACTGAAGTCATAATCTCAACATCATAATCTCAAAGTCATAATCTCACAATCAGAGGGGATACCTCTCAGGCAACCAGATAATATGAGGGGTGTCCTCATGTATCATAATAGTGGAGTGATCAGCTCCCAGGGGTGTGAAAGGCATGTATTGCATACAGTACCAGTCACCTCAAAGTCATAACTCAAATTCATAGTTAAATCCACTAAACATACAAATCTAGGATTGCAACCCATACGCCCCCAAACTCAAAGTCATCCCAAAATCATAGTAGCCATGGCAGATAATCATAAAAGGGACGGTGTGAGAAATCACTCCCCCACACGGGAGTCATGCCAGTGGTGCATCACGGACATGGCCAGGTTACCTTCCTGGCTAGGTAACATAAAATGGCTCGGGTATCAAACTAAGAGTCAGGTCTCAAAGTCATCACAAAAGATCATATATCAAAAGGTGCATCTCAAAGTCATATCACAAGGTCCATAGAAAAGGGTTCATATCGAATAGTTCATAATAGAGTGGTTCACCAAGGTCTTCCAAAGTTCATATCATAGTTTTAAAAAAAACAAAGAGAATCATAATTAAAGTTCAAAGTCTGTATCAAAGGGGCCATCTTCAAAGTCTTTATTCAACAGATTTATTTTAGAAAGCTTAATCAAGGTATTTAATTAAAATGGTCTTTAAATTGGTTTCATAAAGATAATCATTAAAATAGCCTTTGTAAAAGATAGTTCAAAACAATTAGTTTAAAAACCTTAGTTTAGTAAACCATTTCAAAATCTTAGTTTCTCACAAGGATAGTTCAGAACTTTAGAGCAACTTGGCAAAGGCGTAGGTCAGATAAACGAAGCTCAGATCATAATCAAGAGAAATATCAAAGGTTCACTCAAAGGGAACATAGCAATGGCTTGGGAAATCTTAACTGAATCATAACTCAAAATCAATGTATAGAATATAAGAACCCTTACTAAAAAGGCAGAGTATCTGTACCTTATCCGATAGCAAAACAAACCAAAGGCAGATCACAAAACACCGGATTACTCCCGCTTCAGTGAATCTACATGAATTATAATTGTACTTATAAGTTTCATAGCTTTATGATTTCATAGTTTCTTAATCATAAGGTTTCATTTTAGTTTCTCTCTTTCTTAGGTAACTTTACACATTCAGTAACTTTAGTTATTATCATTCCTGATTATCAACTTATTAAAGATGACCATGTTAGTAGGTTAAGGTTCAAAATGCCTTTTTCATAAGTTCAAGGTTAAATATGACATGTTTCCATAAGTTAGGGTTTTTAATTGCAACATCCCAAAGTTAAGGGTCTTGAATGAAAATATTGCAACTACTAATTTAAGTACATCATTTATTCATAATCACATCTCCCGTCCTTTAAGTTTCATAGTTTACACATTACACCCTGGATTTACCAAAATCACAAAATAAACCTTATAATTATACAAATTACACTTCAACCTTTATTATGTTCATCATTACTCAACTAACCCTCATACTTACTAAATTACAGATTATACTCTCAAATATAAGTGTGGCACGAATCAAACCCTCAAGTTTCATAAAATTACACATTTAGTCCCTTTAGTTTTTAAAATAACACGAAAGACCTTTCAAAACCCTTTTTATACCTTTCATCAGGTTCTAACAGTTTTAAGCTTGAAATTGTTAGGTTTTCTATAAATAGAAAATTATATAAGAACTCAGAAATAAATTCCCGAAAAATTCCCAGAGGTACTTTAATGTCTTAAGTATTTTATCTAATTTTTCCAGATTTTATTAAGTAACATAGCTATGTATTAAAATTCACTTAAACCAACTCGTCCAGATTTCTGATTAATTTTGCTATACGAAAAGTTATTAATTAGAAACCTTTCAAGAAAAATTCAAAAAAATCTACAAAAATTCCAGGAAGTAATAGACATCCCAAATATTACCCAGTTCAAAGGAAACCTCCTAATTCGACACGGTTTGGAAATTAAAATTCAAAAACCCGGACTGATTTTCCAGACTCACAAATCCGATCAGACACATAATTTTCTAAAAATTAAAAAGTAACCTTCCAGGCCTCTAAAAATTACAAACTAAATTTTACCAGGTAGCCATTTCATTGAACTTAGTTTTAGACTCTTAAAACACCAAAATATACGTTCACATCATTTAGTTATAGCCGGTTAAATTCGAATAAAAATCCAGCTCAGAAGCAGTTATCACAGAACCATGTTTATCTTAGGGTTTTCTTATTCCAATCATTAATTCTTGACACAAGATGATTATTGATGAACTCATAACATATTTAGGTCGATTTATACATATCAATAACATGTTCACCTCCATTTAATTCCAGATTTGTATACCTATTCGATCCAAAATTAGGGTTTCATGTTCATGATTTCATGTGACATTTTATGTGATTTATACTTCAATTAAAATTAAAAGAACATGAATAAGGATGGAACAAGGCATGTGATACAATACCCTCGAAGATCAAATGAAGGACAAGAACACAACACGAGATCAATTCACCACCAAATCATCCTTCTCCTCTTCTTTGGGTTGATCGACAGAAACACAACAAAAGGAAGAAACCTTGGTTCGATTAGGGCTTGCAACAATATGTATGGATTATTTTTTTTTTGACAAAACAAGATTACCTTGATATAGCTTGAACAAGAACACAACTAAAATCCTTCTTTGGCTGCAAATTTTGGATCGAATGGGGTAGAGAATGGGGATGCCGAATTTTTGAGTGGGAGGAATTTAGGGTTTGTAATTCTCGGCATTTTTGGGATTATGGGAACCGATCTTTGTTTTTGGGTATTAAGGGAATGGATCAAGCTCCAAGATGGGCCAAATTAATATGGACTAATGCTTGCTTATCTCTTCTTGGTTCTATTCCTTTGGGCCGAAATTTGGAAGATCATAAGTGTACAAAAAGAAAATGTAATTCGCCTAGTCTTTAGATGTAGGATTAATATTTTGTACATAATATTTACATATTGTAAGGTTTTATATCATCCTGATTTGTATTGTAACTTAGATTGAGTCCAAATGAGATTAATTACATATTTTATATATTCTTAAAAGTTCAAATTCGGAGGGTATTTTAGTCTTCTCGGATTATATAAATTTCGGGGTTTTACATTTGGTGTACAATTCCCATATTTATTTTGGTACTTATCTAATTAAAATGATTTTACAAATATATATACTAAGTTTATTTAAATTAATTTCGGACCATGTATATGTGTATATATGAATTTGAAATTTTCTTGACATTCAATATAATGTAATGTTGTCCCAGAAATTTATTTCGTTTCATGTGTAGTTGTTTTCATAAGTTTGGAATCAATTCAGAATTGTTATAAATGATTTTATTAAGTTTTATGGCTTTAGGGGTAATTTCGTCATTTTATAGGTTATCTGAATTTCAGGTATTACACTTTGTCACTTGCCATTACATAAAGCTCTCCCAGCCCACATGTCAGCCATATTGCAAAGTGTCAATAAACTTCGATTTTACCGAGGATCAGGTCTGTTTTCTTTGGCTGGTGTTGTCAAATTATTGTCTTTTTTCCTGTACAAGGAAATATCTGTTATACTAGGATAGAGTGACATTAAACAAAAGTTTTCTTTTAGTTCTGAGGGATTATAAACATGACCAAATTTTTCATCGACTGTGGGTTGTATCTACTTTCCTTAGCTATGAGCTCTGCACATTTTTGTTGCTTGAGGTTTTGTAAGGCACACAGTAAGAGCAATGTTTGTTATGTATGTAGTTGCTTTTTGTATTTGCTCTTTTGCTATTTGAATCCATTATCTGATTTGAAGACCAGATATCTCAAAAAGGGCAAAAACTCTTTTGTCTAGATGGAGCAAAATATTTGCAAGAAGCCAAGCTATGAGAAAGTCTGATGCCAACATTTTCGTGGTCGATGCACAGAATGAGATGTTGCTGAAGCAAAGGCAAGCCTATTTCTGTGTTTCTGTATGCTTATAAGTTTTTGTCATCGGTTTTATATCTATTGTTGTTTTATGATGGTGTAGCATTGGTGAAATTATGGAAAATGAATCTTTGGAAAGACTTGACAACCCGGTGAGTTCAGTTGTACCTCAACTCAAAGAAATTGTCATTTGATTCAAACGTTAAACCTTACGCCATTTGATTTTCATATAACATAGTCCCGTAACATGTTTGTTATAGTAATATTCTATCTTTATAACTATACATTTTCACACGCATTTAGTTGTCCATTTTTAATGTTAGGCATAGGCCATTTGACATCTAACTACATAATTGGATAATATTCTGGAAAGGAAGTACTATTTTTTTACTAAAAGGTTTGACTACAGTATGTATTCGCGTATATATTTTCTTTTGTGCTTATTAAATAGGGAGCGATATATTCGTTGCAAGAGAACTCTGAAAACTCCAGGTATAGCAGTTATTATGATAAAGTTTGGATACAGTTCTCAATGCTTTTGGCTATAACTACTAAACCCTAATACCTGTTTTTCTCATTCGATTAGTAAGTATTTGATAATCATAATCACTTTTCATGTACCGAATGGCACTTTTTTATGCAATGCCAAACACCATCTGATGGTAAGTCGTTATTTGCATTTTTTTGTATGATACCAGTGATGATTCCCTTTTATTGTCGACATATATGGATTTACAGTATATGTATATTTTGTTTTTCATGACCTGGCCCAAGTTAATTTATCTCACCACTACATCACTCCGGAGTACCCCACCACTCTCTGATTGCTCCCTGCCTAGGCCGGGTGCAAATGCAAGACGGGTCATTGGCGGATGTACCTAATCAACCAGTTCCTTTGAACTCTATGGGACCAGATCCTTTGAACTCTATGAGTCCAGTTCCTTTGAACTCTACGGGTCCAGTTCCTATGAATTCTGGCCCAAAACAAATGGCCACTACTAAATTTTGGCGTTATTATATTTGCGCAACTGTATGTTTATATTTACACATGTTTCTCATTCTTTTATGGTTGCAGCTACTAGACATACAAACAGGAGAAGACGCTCAGGTTCAGCAGTTGATTGTAGGCCAGATACGCGTGCGGGTATTGTTTCGCTTAATTAACTTAATTTGAATAATATAACTGTAGTACATGTATTCTCCTACCCAATTTCTTTGACCTTTTCCCTGCTGTTGGTTTAGCATAAACACGCACTGCAGATGTGGGCGCAGGGGATACAGCTGATCCGGTTTTGCCCACACATGAATGCGCAACATTGAGATGAAAATGTGAAGTACGTATATCTTTACAGAAATTTTCATACAACATTATAAAGTAGCTAAATAAATTTCGTATCCTTTTGTTAGTAACAACACGGTTACGTTCACACTATGGAACAAGACATCTGAGAATTTTGAAATCAACAAATACATGGAAATGCAGAAGCCAGTCATATAACATAATTTGGTTTTTAAACTTTAAAAAGATCTCATTAACTCAGTTTGTGATAAACCAAAAGCTCATCTTTGTAACCATTTAATCTTCGTAACTCCTTAAATGTCCTAATCCACTACAATACCCTATATTATTTTACTGTGGTAAAAGAAAACTTTGTGATGACATCCCTTCGGCATATCCATCGGAACCTGGTCTCAAGAGATTAGAGCAATCTCAATTTTGAAGCTATTGCAGCAGTGAAACGAGCAATAACGTTATTAATGCCATTGTAGATTGCCACCTTACCATAGCTCTTGATGGGGACTACTTGAAGGTATCTTCTATTTTTCATAATTTTGTAGAATAAAAGCATCCATATGGTTAGATGATAATTTATGATAATTGAATTGACTACTGAGCATCATCCTGATAATGAGTTTATTTAGTAACACCTGTTCACAGAGAACATTTGATTCCAACATATTGTGTTTTCAATATTGGGTATATTTTATTTATGCTATTTAGTTATTAATGCTCTCATTTCGTATTGCAATAGGGTTTTGAAATATTGTGAAATTCCAACATATCAATATGGTGCAAAGGACTGTCAAAAATGTTGAATAAGAGATCAAAATGCGTGACTCTGATAGTGTTGCAGTAAACGAGTCAAGTTGGTTTACATTGACCTTCTAACAAGATTATCCACATTAGGATTCAGTGTTTGAAGATTATTCCCATTTGTTCTTGAGATTGATTGTTTGATCGGTGAAGCTGCTAAGAACCAGGTTGCTATGAATCCTACCAACACCGTTTTCGGTATGTCCTTTTTTCCTATTGCAGTCAACCCACAGGTAACATTAGACTGAAATTGTCAACACAAGCCACATCAACCCATTCATAATTATAGACTGAAATTGTCATCTACAGTCCTGCAAAAGTGATGAGATATGTGGCCAGGATCTCACATTGATTAAACTTTGTTTTCTTTGTAGCATTACTGCTGTTGGTTGTCTTTTCTTTTTTTTATTTTTTTTTTATTTTTTTTATTTTATCTAACTTCCACATATGCAGTTCACATGGAACCATTGCTGAATGCAATTAGAGTGTGCTATAATATTTCTCTTAACAGGTAAATATTACTTATTTCTGATTGTATATTCCACTTTGGTAAATTGTATATTATGTTTTTATTTTTTGGTAAATTGTACATAACCTACTTTTTGATGATTAGTAAAAGTCCTGTCAACCAAGCTACGTCCAAGGCTATGTTAACTTAAATGATTAACATAATATTCAGGCGAATGGGCACCATTATCTTAGTCATATTCGTAAACTTTCTGCTATTTCAAGGAATTTGCTATTAACTTATAACAACGTTTGTAAGAATTTTTTTTTGAGTGTCAACCTATCAGCTCTATGGTGACATTCCTGTCAAAGAGCTTCAATCAATGACGGGTACTGGTCGTGAATGGACCAAGGTTAGCTCTGTAACAGAAGATCGTATAAATCAATCAGTGTTAGTTAGAGGACGAGTGCATGGGAGTAGTGAATTTGGTAAAATAAAATTGGCATTTTTTACAGTGAGAGAAGGGGGAGAAGGGAGTTATACGGCTCAGTATGTGTTGACAGTTGACGATAACGATGGTGTCAGTGCTCAAATGGTTAAGTATGCTGCCGACATAAGTAAAGAGTCGATAGTTGATATTGAAGGAATCGTTCAGTTGGCCACTTACTGGTCAGGATTTGTGGGTCGCATTTCCATTTAATGATTTCGACCCATTTACATATGGATGGTTACAGTGGGTTGTGCTTCTATCTGAAATGGTTCTAATGGGTCAAATGGTTGAGACGGGTTGAAGTCGCACAAAATGTATTTTTTAAATCAGTATAAATCTCCTAAGCATCTTTTATGTAGGATTTATATTGCTATGGTAATTTTTATTGGTTTTCTAATCATAATTAACACATCAGTCAATTATAAAAAACTTATAAAAGAAAATATAGGCAAAAAAGTGTGAGGGTCAACTCAGGGGGTGTTTTTTAAGCTTATATAACATAAGCCACAATTTTGTGGATTATTTTGACACTCACGTGGATTATTGTATAGGTAGCAAGGAAAACAATGAACTTATGGGATCTGTAAAGGAAACAAGTGGATCTAAAGATATAAATGAAGATTCGCCTCTAACAAATGAAGAAATGATAATCACAGTAAGTAGTATTTGCTGTTTGATAGTGTGTAATTTTGGCTACTGAGTTCACAATTGCTGAAGGAACATGTGATTAACTTTTGAAACGTTATTCTTTATATTTGGTTACAAGGAGACCATTTTCTTGTGTAAATGTAAAGAAAACAAATAATTAAAGACATGTAGTCAAGTTTTATGGTTTCTTTGCACTTGCATTTCCTACAATTCTAAATTATTATTTTTTTAATTATTTTGTATTTTTATTTTTTATATATTTTTTTTAATTATGAAGTGTAATGCTCCATATATTTGCAAGAACAATGGTCAGTTAGCATCAAAAAATTAACTTCAGTGGTGCAAAAAGATAATATCACTGTGTGCTCCATTTTGAGAAGAATGAACCTACAGTTTATAGTTCATCATTGAATAAAAAGAGCCCACTTTCAACTTAAATATTAATTTCAAATATGGGGCATGACAAAGAAACGATTTTGTGCTACATGATTCAGAAAACGATTTTGTGTTTGGGGTTCCGAACGTGCTCATCGTAATATTCGCCAATGGCCCCAAACCTACACAAATACTAATCCTACACGATTACTGATGACATGAAGAATATCCTTAATCTTTATGTTAAGATATGATTGTGCTATGAACATTGAAGGTCTTTTAAAACTCAGTGATGTGATGAATGGATATATATTAACATGCATCAGATGATCATTTTCTACTACCCTTCTTTCGCTACAGTATGATGTATCATTCTCTGGAGCAGGCTTATTAGTATTACAAAGCTTATGCAAAAAAAGCTGGTTTTGAGGTTTTTTTGGTCAACAATATATATCTAAGAAGAATAAGGACAAAAATCTGGATTTGAAGTATTTTGTTTGTAGTAAAGAAGGTACAAATCCTGCCCCAAAAGTTGGAGCAAAGCCTAATAATATGAAACATCTGTCTAAGCGTACTGATTGTAAGGCTGTATTACGCGTGAAGTATATTGAAGGAAAAGGATATTGGTGTTACAAATTTGTTGAGGCTCATAATCATAGCCTAGTTAGTCAGGAAGATAGCGTTTTTCTGGCTTCTTCTCGTGATGTTTCTTATACTCAGCAAGTTTTTCTATATCAAGCATCGCAAGTGAATCTTGATCCAGTGAAGGGTTTCAATTTACTTAGGCAGATTTATGGGGACTATGATTTTATTGGGGCAAGTTCGGTTGATTGTAAAAATTATAGGAGAGATGTGCTTGATTTCATTGGTAAGAATGATGCTCAGATGTTAGTTGAGATGTTGATGAACAAGAAGGATTTTCTTCCTAATTTTTCATTTGAGTATCAAACTGGTGAGAATAACGTGTTGACGAATCTTTTTTTGGGCTGATGAATATGCGAAAAGGAACTATTATGCGTTTGGCGATGTTATGTCATTTGATGCGACATTCAGAACGAATAAGTAAGTTCATTTTTTATATGTTTTTGAGTATATGTTTTTCTTTTTCAACTGATGAACATTTTTTAAGTAATAAGTTCATCAGTATTTAATGTAAATGGTTCAGCAGTTATATAATAATGGTTATGTTATAAAATGTTAGGTTATGTTATCACTGTATCTGACTGTGACAGGTAACTGTATCTTATCTCTTTATCTTATCTGAAAATCCACCTTTCTTATCTCTACACGACCTATCTTATCTTTTTCCTCTACCCCACCTATCTTATCTCTTTATCTATTTTGTTATCTTTAAATACTGATAAAATGAATGTAAATAGGTCATGTTTCTAGCTTGAATTGTTTCTCCGGAATGGACGTTGGGTGACTGTGAGTAGCTTTTGAAACTCATCGATCAACTCTGCTATGAACAAGAATCACCTTCTGGAGGTCGAGGTTGATCGAAATACATCATCGTTCTATAGAGAGAAAGTAGAGAGAGAAAGGTGAAAAAAAGTGTTTTATTATAAATGAATGAATGAATGAAGCATACACAATTTCCCACACCCCTCATGGAGAGTCATGAGGGGTATTTATAGGCCCTTTACAACACTAGTTTGCCCCGTGAACATTATTAGTCCCTGCAGGTGCAACTATATTACGTATCTAGTCCAATTCACGTGTAAGACGTTATCTTTATAAAAAGCGAGGCTAACAATCTCCCTCCAAGATATCGTCACACGTGAATGGTTACAATGAGACCTATAAACAAAGTAAATTACAATAATAATAAACAATGTTGACGTTGTTGAAGCGCATAGTCTCTGTAGTCTAGATACTGAGGCAGACTTGAAGTTCTCTCTTCCGACGATCTCAGCATTTGATCCTTGTAGCTCTGAACTTCAAATGTAATGGTCTAGTTAGGTTATTACTCCCTCCTAACTAGTGAGCCTTTTTCTTTCATCTGCTCCCTCCCAAACTGATAACCCTTGAATTAATTCTATTAATTCTCTTTTGTCTTCTTTTCACGCAACGCAACAGATAAAGTAGACTCTACAGTATAGTACCATGGTTGTCGTTCAGGGAGCATCGTAACAACATAACTCACTTAGTATTTGATGAAGCGAAAAGTGTACCGCTTTTAAGGGGTCATTTAAGCCCTAAATCGTATTTATTTGATCAAATATTGCCCTAAATCGTTCCTTTTGTCATTTTAGGTACTTTTGAGGAGAAATCTGGAAAAGGAGGCATTTTGGATGTTTTTGGAGCATAAAAGTGAAGAAAACGACAAAGTCTCAAAAATCGGCAAAAAGTTACCTTTGACGGCGTCAGATTTTACTCTGGACGGCGTCATGGCTTGGCAAGAAAAGGTGGACGTGAAATTTACTCATGATAAGCCAGTGAAAATTGCATGTAAATTCTGACGGCGTCACGCTTTAACCTGATCAAGGGCGTCACGGCTTAATTCAAAGAGGGACGGCGTCATGTTCAAGATCTGACGGCGTCAAGCCTTGATAAGCCAGAACGGATTTTGGAGAGCTAAAGAGGGACGGCGTCAAGAAGGTCATCCGGGAACCCTAAAAGCGGCGAGGTGACGGCGTCACACTCCATAAGGTGACGCCGTCAGATGTAAAAATCTATATATAGTTTTCTAATTTTTTGTCATAAGAGAGAGCTTAGTGTGGAATTTTTGGGAGAAAACCCTAAGACGATTTTAACATTTTTTTCAAGGCTTTTTGCCTTGAGATCTTCCATGTTACATTGAAAGATAAGTTATCAATTAATCATTCAATATGTCTATGTGTTGTTTGATTTTATCTTGTTCTTGTCTTTTGTTTAACATCTTAGGCTAGATTTATCTTGTGTTTGCTTAGATCTAATGAAACTTAGCTATTGATTATTGGTTATTAGTGTGTTATTAGTTGTATTGGATGATTGTTTATCTATGTTAGGCTTAAGAAAACTGGCTAACTTCCTATTCGGTAACTTGCTTGAACGTCTTAAGAAACATGAACCAAATGCGTACTAAAGGTTTTTATGGTTGTATTTAATGCACAAGCGAATTCTAGTGATCCCATGTTAGGAGCTTCTTAGCCGGCTCGACATAGGAGTGAAGTAGGAGCTTGTAGAGTTGGGGAAGTACGTACGCCACCCCACGATTGGTATTAAGGAATACACCCGTCATCCACGCGACTAATACACACTAATCAACCGGTAAAAGATAGTTAGGGAGTAAGGAAATCTAAGTAAACACATTTCTCTACACATAAGTTTCTCACCAACATTTTATTTTCAGTTATTTATTTTATTTGCATTTGTAGTTATTTGGGTTAGTTGACTAGCAACTAATTCCGCCCACTCTTTCAAACCCGAGATTTTACTTGCTTTCATAAAAATATAAAAACATAAAAAAGAATCTTCCTCAACCCTTAGACCTATTAGAGTAGTCTTTCATACCTAACGAACACTATTCCCTGTGGAGAACGATCAATCCCCCGTACTTACCACTACACTATACTACATCGGTCAGGTACACTGCCTGGTGGGGTTGTAAGCCTCTTGAGATCCCTTGAGAGGTAAAACCTGTTGTAAGGTTGCAAAACCACGCATCAAGTTTTTGGCGCCGCTGCCGGGGAATAGTTATTGTTTAGGTTGAATTTTTACTTTATAGGTCTACTCACTAGATTCCTTTCTAGTGAGATTTTTGTTTTATTTTTCTAGGTTTTCTTTAGTCTATCTATTTTCTTCGTGTCTTTGTTCGTAACCATACCATCCGACATCATGGAAGATGGTAATATCCTTAATCCCAACAACCCACCACCACAACAACCACCACCTCCTAGAGCCCGTACTTTAGGAGAGTATTCCCGTCCTAGCCACCATGGCTATCGAAACACCATTGAGCTCACTCAAGGAGCCAATGTCACACCCTTGCGATCCGACACCATCCGGTTGGTGCAAAGCGGATGCGCATTCCATGGACTTCGATCTGAAGATCCTAATCAACACCTCAAGGACTTTCTTAAAATCGTTGATTCTATAGACCTTGATGTTGCCACTCGAGAGACGACCCGATTGCGTCTCTTTCAATTCTCTCTGCGGGATCAAGCTAGTCAATGGCTAGAACGTCAACCCGCAGGATCCTTCACCTCTTGGGATGATCTCACTACTCGTTTCCTTGCTCAGTTTTTCCCACCGGGAAGAACTACCAAGCTAAGGAATGATATCTTGATGTTCCAACAACGTCAAGGCGAAACTCTCTACGAGGCATGGACTCGATTCAAGGACTTACTCCAGAAAGTCCCTCACCATGGCATAGAACTTTGGCTCCAAATCCAAATCTTCTATGACCATATCAATCTCTACACAAGGCAAACCATTGACCAAGCGGCCGGTGGCAAGCTACGTGATCTAAGTGCGGAACAATCATGGGCTCTCCTAGAGGATCTTGCTCTTTATTACAACGAAAGTTGGAGTGATCCCCGTGATTTGAATAAAACGGTCAAGGCAATATCTTTGCCTTCGAACAATTCAAGCACTTCCGACCGTAGGATCATAGAACTTGAAGACCAAGTCAAGTTTCTCATGAAATCCTACGAGGTTCCTAAACTTTCAAGCCAAGTGAACAAAATCACTTCTTCATGTGAATTATGTAGTGGTCCCCACGACACTCGTGATTGCATGGAACTCCCCGAACAAGCTTTTGTGGACTACGCATCCTCGCGTACCGACGGAGCGGGAGACAAGTGGTACACTTTCAAACCCGAGCCAAACCATTACGGTGATACATACAACCCCTCATGGAAAAATCACCCGAACCTTAGGTGGAAACAAAACCAAAACGCACAACAACCCAATTCTTCCAACCCACCTAATCGTTTCCAATCAAACGGTTCCAACTCGAACCGTACTTTCAACAACAATCCTTCCGGCAATGGTAGTACCAATAACTTTGAAGGATTGATGTCTCAATTTATGGCATCTCAAGAAGCTTGTTTAGCCAAGTTTGAAGCCGATTTCAAACAAAAACAAAGCGAGATGACCAATAAGATTGACACCTTGTTGAAAGCCCTCAATGACCGAGAAATGGGAGCACTCCCTAGCAACACGGTCAAGAACCCGAAACTAAACGTCAACGCTATTTCATCGGTTTCGTCCCCTAGTTCTTGTCCACAATATTATTCGGTCAATTCCATGAGCACGTGTTTCAAACAAACCCAAGTCGTTCCAAATGACCAAGAAGTTATGACATCCAAATTGGTCAACAACATAGTTGAAACACCTCCCACTCAAAACCTTGACGAAGAATTCAAGGAGCTCCACCTTGAAAGTCCGGTTGTTGATGTGTTGGATGAGAAGAAGCTCAAGTTAGGCGAAAAAGGGACCGCCTTCGTTCAAAACAAACTACCTAAGAAGTTAGATGACCCGGGCTTATTCGTTCTACCTTGCAAGATCGGTAATTCGGAGGCTTATGACACATTAGCCGATCTTGGATCAAGCCTTAACCTACTTCCGTTACCTCTCTACACCTCTCTAAAACTAGGAAAACTTGAAGAAACCGAGGTGATAATAGGTTTAGCGGATGGGAGTGTTGCTTACCCGGTTGGAGTAGTTAAGGACGTGTTAGTGCACATTGGAAAACTAATCATTTTAGCCGATTTCCACGTCCTTGATATGGTTAGCGACCCTACATGCCCCTTGTTGATAGGTAGAGGATTTTTGGCGACCGCTAGTGCTGAGATTGATTGTAAGGAATCTAAGATAGCGGTAGGAGAAGGAGATACTTGGTCAGTCTATGATGTGAAGAAACATGCTTATGATACTAGTGATGAACCGACACCCCATTGGTTAGAGTTGAATAGGAGACCATCTAGATATGGACCTTGGATAGATAGAGGCTTCATAGGACCCCAACACCCATTTTACCTAGAAGAGGACTTTGTGAACCGAACACATACGGTAGAACAACTCTTGGCTAGGGACACCGAATTGGATCCATTTGAAGACCCTCTAGTTTTTAGAAGGATGATTGAGTTCCTAGGAGTTTTGCCAATTAACCTAGGAATGAATAAGTGGACTTGTGAGGAAGACGATCATAAGTGGAGTTAGGACAAACCACCCAAAGATGGAGATGGGTTATGGCATATTAAGATGACACTGTATGACCCGGATGGAGAGAAGTTTGAAAAGATATATCGTACTAAGCGGACCAACAGGAAACTTCAACCCAAGCTTAACCCTAAAGACGTCCTCGATGACGAGCTCACTTATATAGGGTAGAGTGACTTTGAGTCTAGCTACAAGACTCGTTAATAAAGAAAAGCGCTTCTTGGGAGGCAACCCAAGCTTTATTTGCTTTGTGTGTTTATTTGTTTGTTTGTTTGTTTGTTTTTATTTGTTTCCGTATGTGTGTTTAATTTTTATTAGTATTGATTCATGTTCAAAAGTAATTTGTGAAAATGCTTTATTTTGTTTTTAACTTCGTCTTAACTACATATAAAGGTATTTTGCAAAAGATAAGTGTAAGGGAAATCTAAATCGGTTTATTAGAACACAAATTAACATGAATCGTAATAATAATAAATTAACATACATATTCGTATTTGTTTGAGTCAAATGCTTGTATCGAGTCATAATGATGTTTTGCAGGATTTCCAGGAAGTAAGGTAAAGGTTTTTCCAGAAATTTTCCGGAAACTTAAAATGAAAATTTTTGTCAGGTCATTTCTGACGACGTCAGGGTTTATAACCTGACGGCGTCAGATTTAATTTTCAGAAATTTTTGAAAGTTTTGTTTTTAAAAAAGGTTTTTATTAAAATCTCCAACTTATAATCTCCAGGAATCTGCAAAGTTATCATTCCACAAGCATTATATCCTTATATATAGATTTATCCCGCCGATGTTATGCAGGTTTTCGTGTTTGTTTTCTCAGGTTTATCAGGTTATTTTGGACAAGGAAATGTTTTTGGATCAAGCTTTTGGCGATGCATTAGTCATGGAGCTTCAACATTACTTTGGAAGAAGATTTAACCGTGTTACTTCATTATCCACCGAGCGAATCAGGGGAGTATTTGATCTCATTCTTTTACTTTATGCTTTTACATCTTGTTATTTGAACATTGGGGACAATGTTCATCTTAAGTGTAAGGGGAGGGTAAAAGCACGATTAAGAGAATGCTATTGCGCTTGATTTTTGTTTGTTTAATAGTAGATGTGTAATAAAACTGAGAGAAATACTTGTTAAGGTAATTTTAGTGCCAAATTTAAATTTTTTTACAACATATAGGAGTGAAACTTTGATCTTAATGAGCGTCTCACGGATAGGAGTTATATGACTAGCACAAAAACCGTACCACTAAAAAATTTTCCACCCCCAAATATGTGAGGTTCGCCCCTAGAATTGGTTGGAAAAGCATTTATGCTATGATGTGTGTACCGGTAGCACTTAGATTCTAGAACTTGCGTTAGGACCATTCCGAGGCCACAAGTGAGACTACATTCGTGTAGTTAGATTTACTACATGATAAGAGGCATTAGGATTAACCCATTGTTTTACACCTGTGTTTTTGTTATAATTACTTTGGCTACATTGGTCAAGTAATTCTCCCACACCCTTTGCGTTGTACTCATTTTTAGTACACGATACCCCTAGTACACCCCTCAGAGCCTATCTTTTCGTTTCGACCTTTAAGCATTTTACTTAAAGGAAGAATTTGTTACACCCCACTTAAATGTACACCCAAATCACCTTAGCCTACCTTGTATGCACTCATTTTTAGTGCATTATTGTGACAACATTTGTTTAAACCCAAGTTAATTATCTAGTTGATTACATGGTTGCTAAGTCGAGTCATATCCTTGTACATATTGTTTTGGGACGATTGGGACTCATGGGTAAAGTACTAGTGTAATGGAGTAATGGGGAAGAACATCATTTATTACCCCCATATGTGCTAAATATTTTAAAAGTACTCCAAGTTTTTCAATTATCTTAATTCGAGTCATTAGAACAGTTAATTGTAAAGTTATGTAAAAGTTCAAGTGTAAGGGGAATGCAATGCCCCTATGATGTATTATTTTGGATGGTAGGGCAAAAGTGTATGCAAAAAAAAAAAAAAAAAAAAAAAAAAAAAAAAAAAAAATACAAAAAAATGAGAAAAAGAAAAATAGAAAAAAAAAAAAAACATACGGACTACCATCCCGTTTCATTTTATGTTTTTGTTATTTTGTTATTTTGTTTCTAGCTTAAGATTGAGTCGAGTCTTGGCTTAGCAACATTGTGTAGTACATGTAATTGATCAAGATCTTTAACTCGCCACCAGTAAAACATCCTTTATCCAACAAAACCGTGTTTTCCTTTTCCCTACACCTAACGTTATAACCCATTTAAAAGCCCTCTTTGATAGTTTATCTTAGGTGCTTACGCCTAGTGGAGGAGGTTTTCGATCCTTTCCCAAGCCTATGGTAATCTATTTGCTATGACAGGTAGTGAGAGATATTATCCGTTTTCATTTATGAGATTTATTTTGATGACACTTGAGAGATGTGAGTATCTAAACACTACTTGTGAGGTGCTAGTTTATAATCTCCGTGCTTATTATGATTAAAGTGAAACGATTATTTGTTATAATTACTTTTATGTTTGCATTAAATGACCCCTAACTTGTATTTTGATTAGAATAAAAGCGCATTTGCTTGAGGACAAGCAAATCTCAAGTGTAAGGGTATTTGAAGAAGCGAAAAGTGTACCGCTTTTAAGGGGTCATTTAAGCCCTAAATCGTATTTATTTGATCAAATATTGCCCTAAATCGTTCCTTTTGTCATTTTAGGTACTTTTGAGGAGAAATCTGGAAAAGGAGGCATTTTGGATGTTTTTGGAGCATAAAAGTGAAGAAAACGACAAAGTCTCAAAAATCGGCTAAAAGTTACCTTTGACGGCGTCAGATTTTACTCTGGACGGCGTCATGGCTTGGCAAGAAAAGGTGGACGTGAAATTTACTCATGATAAGCCAGTGAAAATTGCATGTAAATTCTGACGGCGTCACGCTTTAACCTGATCAAGGGCGTCACGGCTTAATTCAAAGAGGGACGGCGTCACGTTCAAGATCTGACGGCGTCAAGCCTTGATAAGCCAGAACGGATTTTGGAGAGCTAAAGAGGGACGGCGTCAAGAAGGTCATCCGGGAACCCTAAAAGCGGCGAGGTGACGGCGTCACACTCCATAAGGTGACGCCGTCAGATGTAAAAATCTATATATAGTTTTCTAATTTTTTGTCATAAGAGAGAGCTTAGTGTGGAATTTTTGGGAGAAAACCCTAAGACGATTTTAGCATTTTTTTCAAGGCTTTTTGCCTTGAGATCTTCCATGTTACATTGAAAGATAAATTATCAATTAATCATTCAATATGTCTATGTGTTGTTTGATTTTATCTTGTTCTTGTCTTTTGTTTAACATGTTAGGCTAGATTTATCTTGTGTTTGCTTAGATCTAATGAAACTTAGCTATTGATTATTGGTTATTAGTGTGTTATTAGTTGTATTGGATGATTGTTTATCTATGTTAGGCTTAAGAAAACTGGCTAACTTCCTATTCGGTAACTTGCTTGAACGTCTTAAGAAACATGAACCAAATGCGTACTAAAGGTTTTTATGGTTGTATTTAATGCACAAGCGAATTCTAGTGATCCCATGTTAGGAGCTTCTTAGCCGGCTCGACATAGGAGTGAAGTAGGAGCTTGTAGAGTTGGGGAAGTACGTACGCCACCCCACGATTGGTATTAAGGAATACACCCGTCATCCACGCGACTAATACACACTAATCAACCGGTAAAAGATAGTTAGGGAGTAAGGAAATCTAAGTAAACACATTTCTCTACACATAAGTTTCTCACCAACATTTTATTTTCAGTTATTTATTTTATTTGCATTTGTAGTTATTTGGGTTAGTTGACTAGCAACTAATTCCGCCCACTCTTTCAAACCCGAGATTTTACTTGCTTTCATAAAAATATAAAAACATAAAAAAGAATCTTCCTCAACCCTTAGACCTATTAGAGTAGTCTTTCATACCTAACGAACACTATTCCCTGTGGAGAACGATCAATCCCCGTACTTACCACTACACTATACTACATCGGTCAGGTACACTGCCTGGTGGGGTTGTAAGCCTCTTGAGATCCCTTGAGAGGTAAAACCTGTTGTAAGGTTGCAAAACCACGCATCAGTATTGCATCCAAGTTGGTAATAAGCCTCGATGTACCCTCAACCAAATTACTAAAGATGAAACACTATTTCTTTCTTCGTGTACTTCTCCCTCCTGATGGTTGCGAGTCATCGGAATCATCAAACCGAGCATCAAAGGACTTGTTTCCTAAATATGTTTTCATGTGCCTCATAGTGAAAATTCCACAATCAATGTAATTGTTTTTGGTTTGCCATGGCATTTTCACATTAGACACTTTGTATTTGTTCAGTGCTTCAACATGTGGATACCCATTTTCTTTCAAGAACCTTAAAAAGAGATATCTCTGTAATAACAAATAAATAAACAATGAGCTTCAATTTAACTATATTGATGAACATACATTCAATATACATAAAGTTCTTACCAAATGAACCAGTTTTTTCTTATATATATCTTTGATTGATTGATCGTGATCCATGCTGTCAAGAATATGGATTTGAGGTTCTTTCAAGTTGAAATAGACAACATAGTAGTGTTCATCAGCGAGCATCATCGGGAAAAACATCTGTTAAACATAGTGTTAAAATTTACAATTATCTATAAGTTCATCAGTTTTTTATCTCATACAAACTAGTAAAATAGAAGTGCTTACTAGGTCAATATCTTTGATAGATTGATAAGCTATTAGGAATATAAATATTCATATGAAGACTCAGTCACCCCGAGTACTCATTGGCATTAAAGTAGCTCGTATGATTATTAGTATTATTAGTATTAGTTTAGTTATATTAGTATTTGTGGAGTTGGGTCGGGTCTTTACCCACTGTCAGCTCACTCCACAGCCCACTAGGGGCAACTTAACTAGTAGTATAAATACCCCTTCCCAAGTGTGGGAAGGGTTGGAGCTTCTAATCTAACCTTCACATTTTTCTTCACTTTCTCTCTCTAAAGAAGTTCCCACTCTCGATCTCTCTCTCTTGAATTCGTTCCATCATTAATCTAGTGTTTGTGTTATGATTATGCATATCCTTCAATTGGTATCAAAAGCCTTGGTTTGATCTTGGGTACTCGGATTTCTTTGACTGGTTGTTTTTCTTTTCTTTTCTTTTGGTTCGAACACACAAGACAAGAAACGATTAAGCTTTGGTTTTGGTTTGTGACTGATTAAATTATGTACTGTAATTCATGGACTTGCTTTTTCTTGTTTTTCTTGGTTCGAATACAAACACAAGTAACACATGCCTTAGTGATTAATTTCACTTCAGTGAGTTAACACTCAAGAAGTAATACGTGTTGTGATTTAATACCCAAGAAGTAACATCACGAGTTGTTTTAGCTTTTCATACGTTTGAAGTGAAAACATATCGAGTTGTTGTTCTTGTTTTTTTGTTGTTGTTTTGTGGCTTATTTGAGGTTAAAAGTGCATCTTTAAAAGGTATTCTTGGTTGATATTTGGGTGGTATTCTTGACTGCGATTTGAATGGGATGCTTGCTGCGATTTGAACTCAAAAGGACAATTTTTTGTTGCGTTTTGACTGGTCTGAGACCTGCAGTTTGGAGTTTAACTAAAATTGGGTATAAAGACAAAATCCGGGAAAGTGACAATCCTGTCTCTTCCGGTTTGTCAGTTTGCAATTGCGATTTGGTTATTGCGTTTTGCCGTTTGCGACTTGTGTTCGGGTCAACCTAAACCAAACTCTGCCAAAATCAAAAGTCAACTGCATTTTGGCTAAACCCAGTTGTGTTTTGACCAAAGTCAACTGCGTTTTGAGCAAAATAATTTCCATTTGAAGTAAAAACAGTATACTGAAAAGAAAAGAAGACCAGATCCATAATCATAAGCCAACAATCTAATCCTAAAACCACTTCACCAACATCAACAATCAACAACAACAAATCATTTTCTAACCTAGAACACGTCACCTCGTCTACAACAACATCAAACGAAATCTCAATCAACATTCAAGCCTCGAATACAAAAAGCAAAATACAAATAGATCTCAGTTTTCTTTTTTCTTTCTTTCGAAAATATTCAAAGAAACATCAAGAAACTTGAAGGTATCTCAATCCAAAGTAAAATCATCATCGATCTAATGTTTATTTGAAGACAAGCTTCCATTTTGTTAATATCCGATTATCTTGTGAAAGAAACAATAACAAGTTTGTTATTATCTCCTCTCTTTTCAATCAGTGTCAAACAAAAAAAAAAAAAAAAGGAGACACGGACGAACAACAATAAACAATCCTACCCGATCATACATCCTTGTGTTCGATTTGTGATTGCATCTCATACTTCTCTTGTGCTCAAGTTGTGGCTGAGTTAAGAAAAAAAATGGTGGCTGAGTTTTTTTTTTAAGGTTAAGTGTTATTAGGTTAGAAGATTAGGGAAGTTGGGGTGTGTTATAATCAGTAATTTTAGGGTTAAAATTAGTGGACTTGGGCTACCTTCAATTGGGCTGGATGATTGTTCTTTGTATATTGGGCTTCAAATTACTAAGTGGATCTGAGTTGGACGGACTGCTATCACAAACAAGGAACAAACTGCTTTTGAATTTTTATCTTAAGTTGTGTTTGTTTTTTTTGGTATAATTTTGGACCACGGTTACAATTGAGCTTCAAGAATCCGAGATTGAAAATTATTTTGGGTTGAGATATTTTTCGTGATTATTGGATATAGCTACGAGGTTTATTCGGATTTCAAAACACGAGCGTTGTCTGAAATTCACTGTGACTTGTCTACTTCATCACTTAACCTCATTTCAACCGAACCAAATCATAATCCAACTACAGTTCACAAAGTCTAACAATCATTAATCACCCTCAACACACAATCACTAATCATCAAACCGATCCAAACTTTTATCATAACACATTCAAGTAATCATTATCATTTCACGGTTTATTCTTGATTTTTGTAAAATCCCGCGAAAGAATCTATTTCTCGGTTTAAATCATAGAATTGTAAAATTCCATGCACGTTTACATCATGTCTACTACTTCAGATTCTTTCATATCTGAGGTACTCAAGTTGTACGACTCGAATGATATACATAAGACTTCCAATCTTGTACAACAAATAAACGTGTGTGATTCTGATAATGCTAATATGGAATCGTTGTGCTCGAATTCTCAAGAGAAAGAGTTTCATCAGTCTCTAATGTTGCCTAATGCAAAGGAAAGTTGCATTGAATGTTTTCGATTACTTCACTCACATCTCAAGGTTCTCTTTGAAAAACCTGGATACTTGGGAGGATACACACGGGCTTTCGCAACACTCTTTGGTCAAGATGTTCAGGACTTCACAGTCAAAATGGTTATGTATTTAGAACAACTTGAACAACAACTTGACAAAGGTGAATTCTCTGAATCCAAACACTTTGTTTGTTCAACTTGTCAGAAATGTGTTTTTAAGGCTAATCATGATAATTGTGTAACAAAATTCCTGAAGGAAGTGAATACTCGTGCTAAGGTTCAATCCTCTAAGACTAGAAACAACAACAAGCCCGTAGAACCAAAGAGTTATATTCAGAAATTTGGTAGGCAGATTGCTATAGGACAAAGGTTTTCTCCCAACAAGTCTTTCACTGTGCATGAGAAACCAAACACTCCTAGATCTTGTCTTAGGTGGATACCGACGGGTAGAATTTTTAAGATTGTTGGTCTTAGATGGATACCTATTAGAAAGATGTTCACTGAGTGCAAAACCAAGGTTGACGATGAAACCCCAAATGGTCTAGATGCTGATATCACTAACCCATATAAATGCAAACAAACTCTTAATGTCAGTGCAGGTAGTCTTTACTTAAGTGCAGGTACATCGTTCACTCCTATTAAGGAAAGACTCAGGGTTTGGGTGCCGAAAAGACTGATATCTCATGAAGTAGGGGTTCAAGCAATTCAAGCTTGATGAACATCAACGAAAATGACGTTTGAACACATCAGTTCAAGCCTCGTTCTTCAACGACAATGATGTCTGTTCACATCAGTTCAGGCCTCGATCTTCATCGAAAATGATGTTTGAACACGGCAGTTCAAGCCTCGGGCCTCAATGTCAACATAATGGCGTCTGTAGACAACACTTCAGGCCCCGTTCCTCAAAGAAAAGAAAGGCGTACGCTTAAGTGCGCTTTATCTTTAGAAGAAGAGAAATCTTCTTGTTTCTGACTATTCTCATCAACAAGCTTCATACTTGTTCCATGCTCGTTCAGTCATCAAGTGGATCTACCTTCATTAGATTGTATTTTTATTCACTCGATCAAAAATGGCAACCTCAAATGCAATTTTTGAGGGGAGAAGTGTGAACAGTGGATCAACCTCATATGCACTTGTTCAATCAAAAATGGCAACTTCATATGCAATTTTTGAGGGGGAGAAGTGTGAACAGTGGATCGATGTACATTTGATTGTATGTTCACTCACTTGTTGGGCATGTGACTCTAATTGTGACTACGGAGTTGACCAGGTATCACTTATTTGAGATTGAAGTTGACTTTCACAAAGGCGTGATCTTACTTTATCTTGAAGTCGGGGTTGGTTGGATGCATGACTTTCAATGATAACTTGCTCGTGCTTAAGATTTAAGTTAAAGACTTGGTTTATCTAGTTACCAGCAGTCGGGGTGGATGGTTGAAGACCTGGTTAACTATCACTTAAAGGAGTTACGTTGTAGTACTCAGTGTCACACGCAGATGATGTTGTGGATAATCGCAAGAGGTGTTAATGTCTCATGCTTTGGTTGGGTATTGAGTACTTAGAGATTTGCTTGGAGCATAAATTCTCTACACCGTTCTTCCAACATTAATGCAAGTTTAAATCACGAGAACGGGGAATTCTTCTTCAGTTTCAAGTTTGGTATATCGGGTTTGCTCCATTAGTTATCACTTCAAATTGCCTACTTAAGGGTTGGTAAAGATAGTTAGAGAGAGTTTCGGTAGCGGTTGATTCTCACTTGATACATTTGAGCCAATTTTGTTCTTCTCACAAGATGACAAGTATATGTGCGTAAAATGTGTTGTTGATTCTGAGGTATCAAAACCAGCAAGGGGGAAGGAGACATACATCTGAACGTACAACGAGTACACGTGATGAAATTTATACTTCTTCTTAATTGAAGTTATTCCGGGAAGACAAATGTCATAACCGCAGAGAAAATCAGTGTTTTAACTCGTGGTTTTTGGTGTATTATTCCAACTACGTGGGGGAAGAGATGTAAGAAACAGTTTCTGATGATAAAAGAGGTTCACAATGGCAATTTCCTGAAGGGAGAAAAGGGGATTTTCGGGTCTTAATTGATCTTGATGTTACATTTTCGACTTCATTTATGGGATTGAGTGTGTACTTCTGGTTTTTGAGCTTCATACAATGAGACTGATTGCATCACTTCAACTACTTGGGGGAAGTGGTCTCTGGATACTTTTGGTATGCATTACTTCAGACTTCAGTGGGAAGAAATGTGAGAAGAATTATTCAAGTGTGAGATGATACACTGCTGATCTATTTGATGATCCCCCGATCGGAGAATCACGATGATTATTCTTAAAAGGATCAGCAATATTTGATGTGGTTTGCTACGATTTCCGTTGTACACTTACCATATGTAAGCTTGAAAGAGAGCTTTGAAACTGCTCAAAAAGAAGATTGTAGGTTTGGGGGAAGCTATCAAAGCTTCACATTGAGAAGGCTCAAGTTCAGACGACTATTCAGGAGCCTCGAAAGCTTTGGTGGTGAAAGTTTAAGAGATGTTGACTACAGAATTCTACGACGTACAGAACGATATCCTTATTTCGGTATTCATGTCAACATCTTCTTAAATTGAATAATACATTTTGTACATATCTTAAACCAAACTATATATAGAAAAATATAAAACCAAAATGTAAATAGAAATATATAAAACCAAAAAAAAAAAAAAAAAAGAATAAGAAAATTTGAAAATACCAAAAATATTTTTTTTAAGGCATGTCTTCTGGCATCGATAACATTTACGGTCCTAGAAATGTCATTCAATAATGACACGGGTCTTTAAATGAAGTTCGAACAGAAGTTCAAAAAGTTTTTCAAAACATGCCTAAATGGCTTGCTATTACTTCAGATAGCAACCCGCGTTTCAAAATGGGGAAAGCACGTCGCCAAAAAGACAGTTGTTCCTCCCACTGGGTGAAGTTCACCCGGGCATGGATTTCTTTATATCCATGTTTTCCTGATTTAATGTACGCTTCAGTGCATTATTTCTTGTAAAAAAAGAGAAATCTTCTTTGTATACAAATAATTTTCCTTCTATGATTCTTCTGAAAATTATTTGTAAGACACATGGTGGTAACGTGTTGTTTGAAATTCTATCAGACTTGGATTGTTCATAAAATTTGTCACTCAATCAATGACTACAACTCTTTAACTAGAATATAAGTCATTGATTGAGGGGGAGAGTGATTTCAAATTTTATATCATCAAACGGGTTTCTTGGTTATCTCATAATTGTTAGAAAAGGTTTTGTAGTTAATGGGGTATTTGTTGAAGAGGAACTTACTAAGCTTTATCTCAAATGACCAAATGTGTTAGTTGTTAGAAAGATTAGGGCATTATGTGCAATTTTCTTATAGTTTCCTAGCTTTATGTAACTAGAAGGCTCATTTGTGTCACTTTGGAATCCTCGGTTAATCCCCTAAATACTTTAAAACTCAAAATCTAAAAGAAGTTTGAAAACCCATTGTGATTGATGTTCTTGAATACTCCACAGGCATTTGTATGATCTGAATGAATGAGTTTCAAATGTTGATTGACTTTTGTTAGTCGATAGCTGCTTAATTGTTGTTGATTTAGTGCATGTGCACTCAGGATATGCTTAGGTATATACCTATCATGTTAGAATCTTGTCCCTATGATCCTGAGTTGAATGTTGAAATATGAGTGAATTGCCATGTTCATGATTGCTGATTGCTCTTCATGCTAGATAGCGGTTTGATGTATTTCCTGACTGTGGTTTGATTATGAGATGAATATGGTATTATGAGTAGGCAAGCTGCTACGTGGTAGCTGTTAATGGAGAGTGAATCTGTATGTATGTATATCTGTGTTGATATTCTTATGCAGATTCCATGGCCAATATGAATGTGCCTGCTCCCGCTCTAACCATTTGATCAGATGTTCAAACTCTATTGACTGGCTCTGAATTTACCACAACAACAACATCAGCAACAACAACAACAACACTGTCATCACCACCACCACCTTCAGTTCTACAAAGCATTACTTATTCTGGTCTCGCCAAGTGGGGATCTACAATTTTTTGGGAAATTTTTGTTGGTGGATGGATAATTGATGTTGACTACTCACTCCCTCAGAGAAGCGGATGATCACATCGTCTGTGCAAAAGGTCAACATCATCTGTGTCGTAACAGTTACTTTGTACATAATAAGCAGTGAATAAAATGTGGTTGTTATGTGTCAGTGTATGATTTTTTAATTCAAAATCTTCCAAACTTATCATCCCTGACACTAACATTCTCCCTCATTGATTGAGGGGGAGCATAATAATGTTTCATTATCAGAATACATTGAATGAGACCACATTTTCTCCCATAATTTCTAAACATATTTATATCAATTGGGATCACAAATCTCAAAAGGTTTGAAATTTTTGATCGGGGGAGAGAATGTGATTTAAATATGAAAACTGATAAAATGTGATCTTTTGAACTCAAGTGTAGGCTCTCTCATATGTGCTAAACTCTTTCGTATATCGATGCACATATTGAGGGGGAGCGAATGATTTATGATGGCAATTGTGGAAGAATACCAAAGACCGACCATGATATTTAATGTACTGGAGTTATAAGGATGGTAAGGTTAGGTATCAGTTCCCATGATCCAGCCAGAACCGGAGGGATCTTCCCAGGGACAATCCTCTAGTTAGAATAGAAGTCCTTAGTAATGATTAAAAAGGAAAGTGAGAATAAGGGAAGAGTGCCGACTGAGATGGAGCAAGTACTGGAACAAACCCAACAAGGTACTAGTGATGAAGTCTCGGTAAGCGCTGAAGGGGTTGAAGAATGAAAAAGAAATATAAAGATAAAGGGTGAAAAGAAAGAAGCCCTCCTTACACTTTAGGCAGAAACCGGGTCAATACATATGCTGTCAGAATCACTTAGTTGATTGCTGACATTGAAGACAAGTATCATGGACCCAGTGATACGCTGCACAACCCTCCCTAGCCACTCAAGGTCCCTCAAAGGACTCTTGTTTCACTTGTCACGGAGATCAATACATTTCTATCGTTTCTCTCACTCCGAGTTAGACGATATTGAAAAGGTGGCAGTCCTCTCCAACCTCCGATCACTAAATCAAAACGCACTATTGAGTCTAGAGCCAAGAGATCATCCATAAATCTCAGTAGGACACATTTTCAAAATGCTTGTTGTTTCATACACCGTGAAAAGTAAGAAAATATACATTAAGAGTCCTACGCATTATCCTTGTGGTATTGCCAGAACATCCGAGTGATACGTAAAGTATTCACAATGAAGATGGAAATCCTTCTAGAGCCAACATCAAACAAGCTCTTGGTGGGTGACATGTGAGATCCTTCATGGATCAAACTAGTGACAACTGGAAAGAAACGATGGGGCGATTCACATTTGAATCAAACTTGTTCCAGGAAATGGATTGACGGATGCTTTTGGAAAACCTTTCAATGTGCTCACCAACTGAGTTTCGAGCACATTGATTGTGAAAATTTTCAAACAAAAGTGTTTATGACAGAAATGTGATTCAATTTATAAAACTCTCGTCGTGTTGCATAAAATGTTTATCCAGTGACACGCGAGTGATTTTTCTAATCAATTTCTCATCAATCAGTGGGTATTTAATTCACTGATTCACTCTACCGTGCTGTCTGCTTTGAGACGTTCCGGTATGAGAACATGCTTGGTATGACGATTCCAAGGTTAATGCGTTGGATGAGTCTATACAACAACCTGGAAATTCCTGTCAAGGAGAATTCTCTTTAAAGGGAATTCTACCTGATCACAGGTCGGTTCTTATGGTACCGAAGGTTAATCTAACCGCACTGAGCGAATGACAAAGCCATATTCGTTCTCCAACTTTATTGCCAACTGTTTTATTTCAGATTCATATAAAGATGGTAATGGTGGTTCCTGATTCCAGTAGAGACGTGTCAATCCACACTCCATGCTCACACTTCTAATTCATTATCAAAGACATCATGATAGCTAAAAGACCTACAACACAGCTTCTGCAACTCTGATGATAGTTATCATAATCCAGAAAAGTGTGAGCATGCAGTCCAAAGGTCACAACAAATCACATGGAGGCAATATTACTACAACGGATGAGCTTGGAGATTTACGGTGGCTGACGATCTCAAAGAATGCTCAAAGATCACAACATCACATGGAAACAATACTGCAACAAGATGGCTTGAAGACGTATGTTGGATGGTTACCTCAAAGAATCCATAAAGATCATCCAAGACAGAAGATCAGTCATCAAAAGTTCACTGCTGAATGTACAAAGATTAATGACTTTGAAGAATCAAAGACTTCGAGCTAGGAAGTCAATAGAATGCTAAAATTCAAAGTGTAACTTTTCATATTGATCAACATGATTTAAATATGAAATCTGATAAAATGTGATCTTTTGGACTCATGTGTAGGCTCCCAAATATGTGCTAAACTCTTTCGTATATCGATGCACATATTGAGGGGGAGCAAATGGTTTATGATGGCAGTTGTGGAAGAATACCAAAGACCGACCAATCTTATTTTAATGCACTGGAGTTATAAGGATGGTGAGGTTAGGTATTAGTTCCCATGATCCAGCCAGAACCGGAGGGATCTTCCCAGGGACAACCCTCTAGTTAGAATAGAAGTCCTTAGGAATGATTAAAAAGGAGAAAAGTGAATAAGGGAAGAGTGCCGACTGAGATGGAGCTAGTACTGGAACAAACCCAACAAGGTACTAGTGGTGAAGTCTCGGTAAGCACTGAAGGGGTTGAAGAATGAAAAAGAAATATAAAGATAAAGGGTGAAAAGAAAGAAGCCCTCCTTACACTTTAGGCAGAAACCAGGTCAATACATATGCTGTCAGAATTACTTAGTTGATTGCTGACATTGAAGACAAGTATCATGGACCCAGTGATACGCTGCACAACCCTCCCTAGCCACTCAAGGTCCCTCAAAGGACTCTTGTTTCACTTGTCACGGAGATTAATACATTTCTATCGTTTCTCTCACTCCGAGTTAGACGATATTGAAAAGGTGGCAGTCCTCTCCAGCTTCCGATCACTAAATCAAAATGCACTATTGAGTCTAAAGCCAAGAGATCATCCATAAATCTCATTAGGACACATTTCCAATATGCTTGCTGTTTCATACACCGTGAAAAGTAAGAAAACATATATTAAGAGTCCTACGCACTATCCTTGTGGTATTGCCAGAACATCCGAGTGATACGTAAAGTATTCACAGTGAAGATGGAAATCCTTCTAGAGCCAACATCAAACAAGCTCTTGGTGGGTGACATGTGAGATCCTTCATGGATCAAACTTGTGACAACTGGAAAGAAACGATGGGGCGATTCTCATTTGAATCAAACTTGTTCCAGGAAATGGATTGACGGACGCTTTTGGAAAACCTTTCAATGCGCTCATCAACTGTGTTTCGAGCACATTGATTGTGAAAATTTTCAAACAAAAGTGTTTATGATAGAAATGTGATTCAATTTATAAAACTCTCGTCGTGTTGCATAAAATGTTTATCCAGTGACACGCGAGTGATTTTTCTAATCAATTTCTCATCAATCAGTGGGTATTTAATTCACTGATTCACTCTACCGTGCTGTCTGCTTTGAGACGTTCCGGTATGATGATTCTGACATTAATTTGTTGTAAGACTCATTACTACAAGCTGGAAATTCCTGTCAAGGAGAATCTTCTTTAAAGGGGATTCTACCTGATCACAGGTCGGTCCTCACGGAACCGAAGGTTAATCCAACCACACCGAACGAATGACAAAGCCATATTCGTTCACCAACTTTATTGCTAACTGTTTTATTTCAGATTCATATAAAGATGGTGATGGTGGTTCCTGATTCCAGTAGAGACGTGTCAATCCACACTCCATGCTCACACTTACAAATCATTATCCAAGACATCATGATAGATGAAAGACCTACAACACAACTTCTGCAACTCTGATGATAGTTATCATGATCCAGAAAAGTGTGAGCATGCAGTCCAACGGTCAAAACAAATCACATGAAGGCAATATTACTACAACGGATGAGCTCAGAGATTTACGGTGGCTGATGATCTCAAAGAAGGCTCCAAGATCACAACTTCACATGGAGACGATGCTGCAAGATGACGTGAAGACATATGTTGGATGATAACCTCAAAGAATACTCAAAGATCATCCAAGACAAAAGACCAGTCATCAAAAGTTCACTGCTGAAGGCACAAAGATCAATGACTTTGAAGAATCAAAGACTACGAGCTACGAAGTCAAATTCATATAATAGAATGCTAGAATTCAAAATGTAATTTTCGGGGTGACCTCCCTTAGGGGGAGATTGTTAGGAATATAAATATTCGTATGAAGACTCGGTCACCTCGAGTACTCATTTTCATTAAAGTAGCTCGTATGATTATTAGTATTATTAGTATTAGTTTAGTTATATTAGTATTTGTGGAGTTGGGTCGGGTCTTTACCCACTGTCAGCTCACTCCAAAGCCCACTAGGGGCAACTTAACTAGTAGTATAAATACCCCTTCCCAAGTGTGGGAAGGGTTGGAGCTTCTAATCTAACCTTCACATTTTTCTTCACTTTCTCTCTCTAAAGAAGTTCCCACTCTCTATCTCTCTCTCTCTTGAATTCGATCCATCATTAATCTAGTGTTTGTGTTATGATTATGCATATCCTACATTGATAAGCATTAGACAAAAACAAAAGACTGTTCATGTTCTCCTTAAAATTTGATCTGAGAGCCTTCGAGTTTATACTCATATCCTCCATTTCTGGTGTATGTGGTTCATCAATATTAGTCAAAGCATATGTAAACTGATTTCAACTATTGAATCATAATTGATAAAGTTTTTGTAACTTACAATAACTGATGTATGGCAATATAGCTTCCTCAATGATCCTAGACTCCTTTTCTCTTTTGCTATGTTAAGTATATACGCCTACATATCAATCACTCCTGAACTGATTTCATTGCCTTCTTTGAAGCTCTCAAAGTGGACTCTTTAACCGTCAACAAAGTATGTATGAAATAACACATCACTGCAATTTCATTTTAAGATAATATTTTAGAAAAAAAAATACTAGTGATTAAGAAATATAATTTTTAAATTGATGAACCTAATACATATTACTTACTCGAGATCTCCTCTTGCAGAGAAAATTGTATCAGCCACCTTTTTTTCCATCTCATGTACTTTGTTCTTCATCACAACTACTCTTTGTGAATACGGAGATTTTAGAGATTCAGTAGGCTTGACTTTTCTCTTTTCTTT
Organism: Artemisia tridentata subsp. tridentata; assembly: GCA_021014915.2. Lineage (NCBI taxonomy): Eukaryota > Viridiplantae > Streptophyta > Magnoliopsida > Asterales > Asteraceae > Artemisia > Artemisia tridentata. Next base: position 458,404,088 of record CP139509.1, read on the forward strand.
TATATTTTCCAAGCCTTCTTCACCTTCTTTAATTTTCTTCGCCATTTCAGGCATTTTAAGCTTTTGAGCGATTGTGTTGAAAGAATTTAGTGGCGTGAAAAAATCTTCATCTACTGTTTCATTCATTCTTAATTTTTCTTCGGGTGATGGGGGTACAAATGATATGGGTGTTATCATCTTTGGCGTATCTCGTGGGGAAGAGTTTTTCCATTTTGCTCATGAGTTTTTCATTTCTGAAGCGTCCTCTTGAATTTTTTTCCAAACATTGTCGTCAATTTCCTCACTCAACAATTCTGACGATGTGTGCAAGAAAAGTGTGTTTTTGAGCAAGTCATCCAAGATCTGCTCGGGGTCTTTCTTCTCTTGATACAAAACCATAGCCTGAAATTGCTCCGTGTTGAATATTGGGAATTCTAGCCTTTGCATATGTTTTCAGGTAAAGGTTCATCAGTTACTTTTGTATTAAGTGTTTTCATAATACAAATCAATTATAATTTCATCAATTAGGTACAAAATGGTTTTTGATTTTATTACCTGTTTTTGACGTTCAATCATTCCAATTTATTTCATAAAGTCTGGATCCATGAACATTTGAGTTAACTTTTTATCTGTCGGTATGTCCGGTTGAGGTTCATCTGTTTCTTTACATGCTTCCTTAGCCTCGGAGCCATCGTTATCATCAGCATTGAGCCCTCATCTTCACTCTGTGAGCTCTCAAACGTCGTCTTGTTTACCAACCTGTTCATCCAGTCCCGGACTTCCAACAATGATTCATTTCGGGGGTATTTTTCCAATCCAGCCCTTAGCATGTTGATTGAACAAATATTTTCCAACCAAGCCTTCGATGGTGATCAAAGGAATAATGGGGTGTTGAGATTGCGCCAAGCTTTTTCTTAACCTGAAAATAAGAAATACGAAGACACTACGTTAAGTGATTGCGCAGGGGTTGGACCCTGCGAACCACCTCCGGCGTGCGAGTAAGTATGTGTAATGGTAATGTAGGTCGTAAATTTAGAGAGTGAAGTTAATTTACTTAGTTTTGGCCCGACTATGCTATTTATAGGGGAGAAATAGGGCATAGTGGGCGGTTGCACATAGTTCGGAGATCATGGGGGCGTCCCATGGAAAGTGGTAACCGCTAGGGCTTTGTAGCCCACGATCTCTATTTTGGCGGGAAAGCCAAGGGATAGAGGAGACGTGGGTTTGACCAGGTCAGGATGGTCCTTCGTGCTAGTCCCTTCGTCAGGAATACCCCGAAGGGCTTAGGGCTTCGATTGGCGGATTCCCACATGGTAACCAGTTCGCAGGCGAATGGTTTTACGCCAATGAAACGTGTTAGAAGATTAACCTGGGCCTCCGAAGGGAGGGCTTTCTACAGGCTCGAAGGGGAGTCCTTCGACCCGTTAGGAGGGTACATCATCAAGCCCCCCAGTCGAAAGTGATATATACGTACGAGTATAAATTGCATTCGACTCAAAAAACATGTCACACCCTATCCTTTCCATTTCAAAAACAAAAAGATAAAGCAACAAATTGAATTCCGCATTAAATGCGAAACCATCATTATCCGTCCACTTGCAAACCCTTAATTGCCATTTCTTCGGTAATCGTAAAACGTCCTTACAAATTTAGCACCCGTTTGAGATCCGCTTAGATAGTAAAGAAAATGTACACGTGTTCGGTTATGATCAAAGATTTCATGAGTATTTAATCTTCGATACGTTAAACCCTAGAACACTTTTACCTCCGCCCAAAATATACACAACTCTGTGTCATTGTGCTTCCATTGGAATCTAAAAGGTAAAATTCTGCCATTTATCTCTGCTCTTCTTACTTTATTTATGAGTATGGCTGCAAAACGAATAATTAAAGAACAAACTTGCACTTTGTCGAAACAAGCATTGTCTGATTTTCTGAATGATTACCCCATACCCTCGGAATATAAAATCATGCTTCCCAGCAAAAAGCAAAGTATTTTTGGTGCTCCAAAAGGGTTTGTAGGTTTGTATGTGCATGCGTTTACACAATCAAACTTTAGGATTCCCATCCACCCTCTTATTTTGGAATTTTTGCAATATTACAAAGTGCATATTTCAAGGTTTAATCCATTCGGTTTAGCCAAGTTGACAACTTATATTGTAATGTGCAAAGCGTATGGATTTGAGCCCTCATTGACTGTGCTTAGAGGCTTTGTTAATCTCTACCCTGGTGGAGATTGGGTAACTATTGCAAAAAGGAGTGAGCATGATGTCCCACACCTATTGACTAAACCTTTTTCGAATATTCGAAATTGGAAAGGTCAATTTTTTTATATTGAGAGCACTATCATACCCTCCGAGTACCCTGAGTTGTTGGCCGAAGGGAATAGGTTTGATGAGAAACGATACAATGATCCGTTACCTTATGAGGTGAGAAGTGACCTTATGTACCAACGTCTTGCACGTCATCCAGTGGACGTACAAACGTTTCCTGAGCCCATCTTATTCATGGCTGGCATTGCTAAAAGTTGGGAAGAGTCTCCATTGCTTCCTGAAATAATTTATGAAGGAAAAAGTATGTATAATTTCTTATTTCATAAATAAATAACTTACCTGCTGATATTCATCTCTTCTCCTTTGTCTGTGCAGAAATGGCTTTCCGTAATTTTGTTGTGGCCGGAGGTGCCAAGGAAGTTAGCTTTATGCCAAGGGATCCTCAGGACACGAGATACGGAGTGGGATCTCCATCCATCTCTGTTAATAATAATGATGTTGATGTCTCTCCACCCAAGCCTCTTGCTGTGCTCCCCCCAACGAAACCCCTTGGTACTGAGGAAGCCCCCCAGCTAGTGGAGGATGTTGGTGACTCTGATGATACCCCTTCCGGAAGTGATCAGCTCAGGATCGTAGGGTCTTCCGGTATTGCTGACAGAGTTCGGACTAGAAAAGGTACCAGTGCAAAGGCTGCTCCCAAGAGGAAATTGAACATTCCTACTCCTACTTCCAGAACCACCAAGCAGAAAACAGAGAAGTCTCGTGGGAAAACCATTATGTATGCTCCAGAGGGAATGGTTGATGAAGATGACGTCTCAGGTAAGTGAAAGTTCCTCAAGTCTTCCTTCCTTTCCGTAATATTGCGTATTTGGCTTATATCACTTTCTTCTTCTTTCTTTTTTTTTTTTTAGGTTTGCCAGATACGAAGGAACTGCCCAACGCTCTCTCCTGCCGCTTGCTTGTTGAGAATGTCACTCCTGCCTCATGGAGGAGTAAAATGAATGAGATGTCCATTGAGAAACTTTGCGATCTCAACGACAAAAGTTATATCCGGCAAGCAATGCTGGACAGCCACCTTAGCTTTCGCACCCGGGGGTTGCTTAACAAAGTCAAAGAAGCGAAGGAGGAGGTTGCTGCTGTTGTTGCCAGGGAGAAAGAAAGGGAGAAAAATTATGCTGAGTTGGAGAAGAGGTGTGACGAAGCCATGGAGAACTTTGAGAAACATCCAAGGTATGAGGCTCTTCGAGACAAGATTGATGGTCTTGAGAAATAGCTTAAAGAATCGCAGGCTGAGTGTGGTAGGCTAAAACTGGAGGAAGCTAAGGTTGTTGGTTATGAGAACCAGGTGAGTGCCCTGGAGTCTAAGTGTACTGGGTTGGAGACTGAGAGGGCCAGGCTAGTGGAACAGGATGCTAAGCGCTGTCAAGAGGTTGATAGGTTGAAACTCGAATGCCAAAGTTTGAGAAAAGATAGGGCTGAGGTTGTATCGAAGGTTGTTCCCTACGTTGCTATGGAATTATATCATAGCGATGAGGTGGGAGAGGTTGTGGGTAAGCTGGTGAATGCAGCCATATTTCATGGCAAATGTACAACTTTAGAGGAGATTGCCGAAACCAAGAAACCAGTTGTGCTTTCGGAGGTGCCATACTATCGTCCGAATTCCGTTCGTGAGTATGATGAAGCTGGTAACGCATTCACCACAGCAGTGTACCCCTTTCTTGCCGAAGCAACCAAAGATCCCTCAGCCTCCATCGAAGATCTCCTTTCTAAAAAACCCAAGAGCATACAGCCTCCGTCTCCAACTAAAAGAACCTTGTCTGAGAAACCCAAGACTGCGACTCATCTGGAAGACCCGAACTCTTCTATCAACAAGTGAAGGCTGCCATGTTGGCAGTAATTTAGTCTGTAAGGGTGGCGTGTACCCTTTAAAACAATTTGGTTATGTTTAAAGGCTGGTGCCTTTGTTTAAGACAATTTATTATGCTTTTCTCAGGCGTGTGCCTGTTGGAATAGTTTGTCTGGGCTTCGTCCCATAACTTTAAACAATTATCTCTTTTGATGATAGCTACGCCTGTGCGTAGTCTTTATGAATCTTAATTTGGAGGAATACTCTCCTTTTTTGATGCCATGCTTATCTTCTCTTACGCTCATTACAAGAACGTAAACATACAACCTAAGGTTATAACCTTATTGTGTGTATTTTGGACCAAGATTTTATGCAATCGTATAATTTGACTGCGACAGAGGGTCGCGACCCACTCCATCTTTATCCTTAAGTTACAGAGGGCTTTTAATACCCTAAGACTTCATAGGAAAGTTAATGTGAATTGTAATGGATGTTAATGTTATACAAGATATGTGCCTTGCTTCATCCTTCGACAATGAAACTTGTAAAGTACTTGGCTGAACAAATCTATGTTGTATAAAACGAAACAAGAGATTTTGAGGGAAACATGTTATATCATTAAGTGGGTAGGGAGGATTACATCATTTGAAGAAATGAACACTAGACACCTACCATTAATGCTTCTTTCCCATGTGAGAAGACTGCGTTACATGAAATTGAAAACAACTAAGTGCTTTTTAAAGAAAGGTAAGTTCTTATATGTAAGACTTACGAGAGTTGGCGTCATGTCCAAACTTGTTCACGACATTTTTTGCTTCTGCCCTTCGAGCTTCTATGTCTTTTTGCCATATTAATTCTTCTTTGACGCTGGGCTCTTTCACTTGGTTTTGTTAGCTTTTATTCGAAGGACAATTTCCTATATGTCCTCAAGGCTTTGGGAAGTTTGTCTGCCCACTTATGCTGATATTGCCCTAGCTTCATTTCGATTTCGGTGACAATATCCTTGTCAACACAAACGAACCTTTGCTTCACATTCAGGCTTTTGCAGAAAGAGGGGAATACTCCTTCGGCAAAGTGTGGGCCTTCGTAAGAGGTGATAACTTGTGGGATTCCAAATCTGAAAATTATGTGCTCCCACATGAACTCTTCCACATCTTTTCCTTTTGTTGATGCCAACGGCTTGGCCTCGACCCACTTGGTGAAATGATCGATGGCTACGACCAAGAATTGTACCCCTCCGGGAGCTGATGGTAGGGGTCCGATTATGCTGACTCCCCATTGACCGAAGGGCCTTACTGTCATGCTAGATGTCGCATCATACTCTAATGGTTTCCGGGCTTTGGAGTGTGTCTGACATACCATGCATGTTCTGATTGTTTCCCTTGCGTCTTCTAGTACGGATGGCCAGTAATAACCCCATTTTGTTACCTTCGAGGCGATGTCTCTAGGGCTTGTGTGTCTTCCACAAAATTCCTCGTGAGCGTTGTAGAGAATGTTCGAAGCTTGTTTTAATTCGACACAACGAAGCCAAGGAGATGAAAGACGCCTTTTGTAGAGATTATTGCCTATGAGCCTGTACTGGGGACTTTTGACTTTGATTCTTCGTGCCGACTTTGAATTTTCGGGCAAAATGCCGCTTATAAAGTACGTTTTTATTGGTGCCATCCAGCTGGAGCCTTCATCAAATGTTTCACTTCGTGCAATTGACCGGGTGGCCAATACTTCCACTAAAACCTCGCTGGGTAGATGAGCGAAAGCAGTCGATGCTAATTTGATTAGGGCCTCCGCCTTTTTGTTTTGGCTTATGTGGACATTTGTCACTTTGTATCATTCGAAACCCTGAAGAAGCTTTTTAACTTCGTTCAAGTATTCCTTGATTGTTGGCTGTCTTGCTCTGTAAGAACCCTTGATTTGACTAGTGACTGAAAATGAGCCTACGAGGATGGAGAGGTCATGAACCTTCATGCCCTTCGCGAGTCGAAGGCCAGCCAGCAAGGCTTCGTACTCTGCTTCATCTTTTGTGGCCTTTAATTCAAAACGTAGTGCATAACTGTACTCCTTTCCCTCCGGATTAATTAGGATTAAACCTGTTCCGAAACCATCGGAGCTTGAGGCTCCGTCAGTGTATAATTTCCATCCCTCCGTTGCTGTTGAGGGAGTTTCTCCATTTTGGCTGTGCCCGGAAGGTTTTTCGTTGAGGACTTCTGCGTATGTCTAACTCTTGATGGAGTTTGGACTATCACGTCTTTTCAATGATCTTGGAGCTGGTAGGTCAATAGCTGCTTTGAACTTCGAAGGGTCGGCTTTGACTCCTTGCTTCGTTGACTTAATGGGTTTGAACCCCTAGAGTCGATATTCCTTGTTGTGGAGCTTGTCATCAGTCATCGGTGCCTGAGGAGTTCTGGTGTTCCTAGAATGTGTCCCTTCGAAGACCTTCCCCTCGGCTTTGTGTGGCTTCTTCAAGTCTGTTGTGGAACTATTTGGAGATCGTTCTTCGCCTACCAATCTTCGTTTTGCATGTTGCTTTTTTGTGACGATATCTTCTTCGACATCCGTACTCCTAATAACATCATTCGGAGGTTTTTTAGAACCTTCCCTTTTTTTCTTGCTATCCTTCGGGCTGTGTTCGGAAAATACCGTCCCTATTCCGTTGGGTGTGTGAAATTTCACCGCTGCATGTATAGTGGAGACTACTATACCCATCTTTTGCATGGCGGTCCTCCCTATCAACAAGTTGTAAGGAGAATTGGACCTTACGATAGTAAACATGAGGGTTTCTGTCCTTGCAATCCTGCCTTCTCCGATTGTTATTTCCAGCGGAACTTCTCCTAGAGGCCACGAGCGTTCGCCAGAAAACCCTACTAAAGGCATCTTTGAGTCAACCCTTTGAGACCTGACCGCAGACGACAGCTTTCGAAAGCAATGTTCATATATGACTTCGCAAGGGCTTCCGCAGTCCATGTAAGCTCCCCTTATTTCTTGGCTAAAGATCAGGACTTTGATAACCACCGGATCATTCGAAGGGATCCTGCCTGCTATAGGGGAAAACGTTATTTCCCTTACCTCGTTTGCTTCCGGCTCTGGTACCTTCCTTTTCGAAGTGGTTTTGTTTCGATGTATCATGAGTATGGGGGCTTCGGTAGGGTTAGTATCTTTGGCCATTTAAGTGTCAGTCATCTTTTCCTTGCCTTTCTTGATTCCTTTTACCAGGTGTGCCAATTGCCCAGATCTTACGGCCTCTTCAATTTGTTTCTTTAGTTCCCTGCAACTGTTCGTATCATGGCCATTATCTTCGTGGAAGTGACAGTACTTGCTGGTATCCCTGTTTTTGCCCTTACTTGTCATACGGGGAGGCGCTTCGAAGGCTTTGGCCGCCCTCTCCGTAGCAAGTATTTCCTTTGGAGACTTCGTTAGACTGCTTAACAAGCCATGGTTGGGGCCTTTGTTGTACGGAGAAAACCTATCTCTGTTCTTGTTCTTGTTCTTGGACCCCTCCCACGAAGAATGCTTCGAAAACTTGTTGTTGCTATCTTTATCTATCGGAGCCCCATTAGTGGACACCTCTTTTGCTTCGATCCAAGTATACGTCTTTTCGGTCAGTCCCTTGTAAGTTGTCGGAAGGTCAGTGGACAAGAACTCCACCAAACTCCGATTCCGAAGGCCATGTACGAAACCAGAAATACGCTGATCTTCATGAAGACCCAAAATTTGCAGAGTCTCATCGGTGTACCTAGTAACGAAGGCCCTGGTGCTTTCGTTATCTTTCTGTTTGATGTTATGCACCGTTAAATGAGTCCTTGTGAACTTCTTTTGCTGACTGCAGTGTGACCGGAACTTAGCTTTGAGATCATCAAGGTTGACGATGCTACCGGGCTTTTGCCCATTCCACCAAATACGAGCAGAATCCCATAGGGTGTATGTAAACATATGACAGGCCACCGGCATAACCCACTTTTGCATCTTGATAGCCCCTTCGAACAAGTGTAAGAAATTGTCCGGATCCCCCTTCCCATCGTAGGTCCCGACATGTGAAGGCATTTGTAATACCTGAAATTTTATAACATGTAAAATGACCAAATTGCCCCTGGGAATTTAAAACCTAAATAAAACATATGTAAAGCACAAAATAAATTCCAAACTTCTAGCAATGAACAAGTTATGATCCCAAATAATTATAACAACTTCATTTAACTTTTATTCAAGTCATAAAATTACCAAAATGCCCTTGGGCGCCTAATAAAATTTAAATTCAAACTTTATGAGTTAAATAAAGGTAATTAAGGGAAATAAAGAAGGCATTAAAAGTGATTAATCAAGGCAATTAATTCTTTTGACCAAAATTCCGAAATTTGGTCAATAACCCCCCTTTGACTCGGCACAAATCATCCCTATATCAATATGTGATTTACTCTCCTTTTTAAAACTAAAAACCCTAGCCGAAAATTCACAAATCTCTCTAAAATTCATTCCGAATTTTCTAAGGCCAAGGAGCATTTTTCTGGAGTCCAACACATTGCAAAGAAGCTTGGAAAATTAGCCATTCGAATTGTAGGAGCCTAGATCAAGCCTTGTCGAATTTCTTCCATTTTATCCATACGAAAGGTAACAATTTGTATAAAATCATTCGACCCTTTAAAAATTCGTTTCTCAATTTTCTCATGCTCCTTATATCATGTTCAACCTAGGAAAAATAGTGGTGAAGCTTTGTTTGGTCGATCTCTATTTTTGGAGAATTATTTCCTTTCGTGCGCTAGTAAACAAGGTAATTCCTAAATTAATTCTACGACACCTCTAAAATTCATTGGCCATTTTTTTGATGATCTTCATGTCAAATACAACCTAGGAAAAATGATAAAAACAACCCATGCATCATGGATAAATCGTATGGAAAATATGGTGATATAAACCCTAGAATCGAATATAAAATCAAAAGGCATGCATGTGAATTTTATGGACCATGTTATTATTTTTCATGACATCTATGATCATCATATAACACTAGAAAAATGTTACTTTGAATTGTGGAGACCTAAATCTATTATTGGGGAAATTGTTTATGGATCGGCTAAATAGAAATAAAAGTGAAATTATGGAAAACCCTAAAATCAAATCGACCTAGGTATTCTTATGATTAAATCTGGAATTTTGAAGTGTTTAAATGATGTGGTAATGATGATGTAATGATTAGTGAAATTAGGGTTTTGATTTTGTTAATTTTATATATATCGATTTGAATAATTAAATCCAAGGGTGTGTTTTGTAATTCTAAAAACTCAAGGGATAATTTTTGTAAGTTATTTGAACAAGGTATAATTCGTATAAAATGTTAAAGGAGGGGGTCTAGTGTCATTTTTGTATTTTAAGGGATTAAAATGTTTTTAGGGTTTAATTATAGTTCGAATTATAAAATAATTAAATAGAGGGACTAAACTTGTAATTTCTGGAAATTTAGTGCTATTTTGAGTAAAATAATACATTCAGGGGGTTATGTGTTAATTTGGTAATTTAATGGGTTAATATGTAATTATTATTAATATAAAGTTGAAATTATAAATTAAAGGACTAAATATGTAACTTTGTAAACTAGAGGGACCTATTGTGTAAATTCTATAAAATTGAGGATACATTCTTATAATATGATAAAATAAGTGACCATTGTGAAACTTTGATAAATTAAGGGTCTAAAGTGTAACTTTTGAAACTAAAGGGTGTAAAGTGTAAATTGTGAATTCTTAAGGAACTAATATGTAAATGTGATAAAAGATACCCTAATTCCAGAAATAATGATTTAACTAAGAATGTTGATCCAACTTTCTAAATATGGAAACTTTCTAAAAATGGAAACCTGCTAAAAATAGAAAGTTACTTAATATGGAAATGGGATCTTTAGTAATCATGTCTTTACTCCTCTAGGTGTGAAGAGGGAGTAGTCCTGTGCTCTTTATCATCCTATTTCAGTGTGATCCTTGTCAAGCAATAAGGTACAGATATTCTGCTTCTTTATTAAGAGGCCTTCGTTCTCTGATTATGACTCATGTTAGGGTTTTCCCTATACTATTGCCATGTTCCCTTTATTCATGAACTCCGATTTTTGAACCATCATGATATTGAACCTTTTATAATTATGAACCTTTCAATTATGAACCTTTGACCATGAACCTTTGCTTATGAACCTTTGCTTATGAACCTTTGCTTATGAACCATGCTTATGAACCATGATTATGAACTTATGAAACATGATATTGACCTATGCAAGTAAACTAAAACATGATCCATGATACTTGACCTTTACCCTCAGTTTGATACTACGAGCCACTCACTAGGCATGAGGGTTTCATGTCCATGTCAGTCGATGCACCGATGGCATGACTCTAGGGCAGGAGAGTGATGACCTGTCCCGTCCCTGCACGTTTATGTTTATGATTCATGTTTATGTAGAGGCAGATTATGGCCACCGGGGGCGTATGGATGCATCCTAGATTTGTTCATGTTCATGTTATGTTATGTTATTCATGGTGACTGATGGTGTGTGCGATACACGTCTTTCACACTCTGGGAGCTAGCTACTCCAACCCATGATTGAGGACACCCCTCATATTTACAAGATACCCATGATGAGGACACCCCTCATATTTACAAGATACCCATGATGAGGACACCCCTCATATTTACAGGATACTAAGAGGTCTCCCCTCTACATGTTTATGATTATGATTATGCTTATGATTTCATGTTATGGGCTCGTAGTGGATTACTGACTTTCCCTTACCTTGCACCTTTACCCTTTCCCTTATGACACCATGTATTCTTACCATGCATTCTTACCATGTATTCTTACCTTGTATTCTCACCATGTATTCATGCTTCCATTCTCATTTACTCATGTATTATTCATTATGCTACTGCTTTGTTTCCGTTATATCTGTTCACTGGGCTTTTTAAGCTCAGCCGCACGTTTTCTTTTCGTGTGCGGCAGATTATAAGCAGGACGACGGGTTTGGGTATAAGTGAAGAGACTTTTGGACTTAGAAGACTTTGAGTAGAAGCCATTAGAAGAGATGTACTTATGGATTTTATAGGCAGCTTTTATTTTCCTTTGTAACCCTTGTATTGCAAGATTTCATTGTAACCTTTGAGAACCATTGTATTACTATTGATTGTATGCTATGTTTATCTGATATGAAACCATGTATTTGTGATATCTCTACCCTTGTGGGGTCGGGGTGTTACAGCATTTTTAACCCATCAGGCAATGGGTAATCTTCTATCCATCTAACAAAAGGTGTAGCTGAACCCATAGGGTCTGAATACAGGTAATTATAAGGTGGTGCATACATGGGGACAGTATTGTATGGGTTGCTGTTTGGGGGCATTCCCATAGGAGTCTGGCCTGGGTAGGACTGATAAGGTGTATTCATGGCAAACGGGTAACTGTTTACCATGGCGTAAGGAGGGTACGCCATAGGATGGCCGAAGGGCATGCTCCCATAATTTTGAGGGAAGCTTGGGTTATTAGGCTGTCCATTTACTGGAGGATATAAATTTTGAGGATAAGACTGAGTTTGGAACGAGGGGTACATACCATTGGGAGGAAGATTTCCCCCCATATTAATTGTAGACGGATTGCCTTCTACGCCTGATGCGTGAGAAGGCTGCAACGGAACCCCAGCTTCAGTCCTTCCAAGATGAGCTGCTAACAAGGGAGGCAAAGCCACCCCCTTCCTTCCCTAAGCTGGCTCCTACCGTTAGAGCCTTCGGTAACCACTCCTTCTCTTCTTGTCGGAGCCCTCTCGGGGACTCCTTCGAAACCAACAGACCTTTTGCCTAGCCTTCGACCAATTGGAGATCCAATTCTTAAGGCCGATAGGGTTGGCCCTTGGGTCGGAGGCCTAGGCTCCATCTCCATTTCTTCATCATACTCATCACTCGAGTATTCCAACTCCCTTTGCACCTCATCATTCCTGACTTGTCTGTTACGAGCCCTTAAAAGGGTTTCCAACACTTCGTGGTTGGCTTCGACAAAGGCTGGGCTAATGACAGGTTCTGGGTTGGCTGATGTCGAAGCATGATTGTTGGTTGTGATTTCTGGGTGAGAACGTGTTGTGAAGGTGGAGGCGGTTATTGGGGGAAGGTTGTTAGGGTCGTCGGTTGGTATTGGTGTTAAGGTAGAGAAACCTGGTGGGGGTGTATCCTCTCTTCCTTGATCCATGCCGGAATAATAGTGAGATTAGTTGGTAGGTTATAAGCTCGGAATTAACGAGACCAATTGTAGCGGTCCCACGGATGGCGCTACTGATTGAACAAATATTTGCCAACCAAGCCTTCGATGGTGATCAAAGGAATAATGGGGTGTTGAGATTGCGCCAAGCTTGTTCTTAACCTGAAAATAAGAAATACGAAGACACTACGTTAAGTGATTGCGCAGGGGTTGGACCCTGCGAACCACCTCCGGCGTGCGAGTAAGTATGTGTAATGGTAATGTAGGTCGTAAATTTAGAGAGTGAAGTTAACTTACTTAGTTTTGGCTCGACTATGCTATTTATAGGGGAGAAATAGGGCATAGTGGGCGGTTGCACATAGTTCGGAGATCATGGGGGCGTCCCATGGAAAGTGGTAACCGCTAGGGCTTTGTAGCCCACGATCTCTGTTTTGGCGGGAAAGCCAAGGGATAGAGGAGACGTGGGTTTGACCAGGTCAGGATGGTCCTTCGTGCTAGTCCCTTCGTCAGGAATACCCCGAAGGGCTTAGGGCTTCGATTGGCGGATTCCCACATGGTAACCAGTTCGCAGGCGAATGGTTTTACGCCAATGAAACGTGTTAGAAGATTAACCTGGGCCTCCGAAGGGAGGGCTTTCTATAGGCTCGAAGGGGAGTCCTTCGACCCGTTAGGAGGGTACATCATCACATGTCATCAATATCAATTTTCAGTTCTTGAAATACGGTTAACATGTTCCTCAGTGAGTGATTGAATTCCTGTCATTAATATAATCAAATAAGTCTTTGGGCGCAAATAAGATCTAAATTGGAAAAGTAAACGAGGCCAATTTTTTCTGGAAGACATATCTCAGGTTCAAATATTATTAGGTTCGAAGATGGTCAAGTGATAAATCAGAAATTAAGCTTTCTCAGACAATCTAAACTGGAAAAATGTGATCTGTTTATCTATTTAAAGTTATTATTGCTTTTAGTAAGTTTAAAGATTTTTACCTCCGCTGATTTGAATTGGGAATACACCCCTTGAAACTCTAATATCATTGCTGATAACTGTTGGGTGAGCTTAATACTTGCAGATGACGAGCTCTTTTGTTCATCATTTTCATTTTCAGTTGTTTGATCAGTTCCGGTCATTGGATCAGCCATTTCAGTGTTTTCATCAGTTCCGATCATTGGAATATCATCATCTGTTAAATTGTTGAATTAAATTTTAAAACATATATCAACGGCTAATTGATGAACCTAATATAATCATAGTTAAATAAATAATTCATTCTTACGCATATCAGCTGTTTCGTCAGTTCTGGTCATTGGATAATCCATTTCAGTGTTTCCATCATTTCCGGTCATTGGAATAGGACCATCTGTTAAATTGTTCAATTAAATTTTAAAATATATCTCAACAACTAATTGATGAACATAAGAATTTCAAATATCACATAAAAGATTATTACCGATCAGCTATGCATCTACCCATTGATTCCCCTCAATGTCATCTATATGAACATGATCAGCTACTTGCTCATCAATGTCATCTTCTTCTACATTTGAAGTCCCTATAAACCGAATACCATCATCTTCAATAACAGTGTCAGGCTCTTTCCTTTGAACATCTGTGTTAGGAGATTTTGATTTTCTTTTCCTTTTGTATGCGACTAGGCTTTTGAACAGGTTCATCGAATGGAGTTTGTTCGGAGATTTTGAATTCCTTTTCCTTTTTCGTTTGCTTCCAACATGTTTTCCACCTTTTTTCAGAAAGTGACGTTTTATACTTTTATGAATTAAGCTACCACTAATTACCTACTAATTACCTACTAATTACCTACTAGATCTAGAGAGAGAAAGCTAGAGAGAGAAAGAGATGGAAGGGAGATGATTACACAATAATACCAAATGATTAGAATTCATCAACCAACAACCCTCTCCCTTGGATGGGAGGGGTATTTATAGTTTTACATGAGAAATGGGCTACTAGCCCAACTTACTTAACATAATACATAATTAACAATAATAAACAATAAAATGACACAGCCTATGGGCCTTCTACACGGGCTGGGCCTAAAAACAAACCTAAAGGCCTAAGCAACCTAATACAAATGATCAATACTTGAAATATTACAAAACATGTTCCCAACAATCTCCCCCTAAGTATTGGTCATCAAGGTTGCTTGACGTCGTCTTTGCTTCTTTGGCTTTGACGTCTTCATAATCTTTGTTCTTTGTTCTTGATAGTGATGTGATATGATATGGTGGTGGTCTGCCGTATTCCAACGATCTTTTGATTCTGGTGTCTTCGTGTCCTCTCCATCATGTTCATATGACTTGTGACTTTCGTTCTTCAACTTGTTCTCACTTCTTCAATCTTTAACATATGAAAGGTTGTAGCGCTTGAACTTAGACTTTTCTTAAACATATTCTGAACTTTTGATGACTTTGAGTCTTGGTGAGAACTAATCTTCAGGACATGAACATGATGGAGTCTTGGTGATGGTTGAACTCCAGGTCTCCAAGCTCCTCAGCAGCAGCAGCACGAACCAACCGGCACTTACAGGCTCAGACTTCGAGATCGTCAACAGCATAGTGTGAAGACTTTCTCTAATCCTTGCCCAGGCCGTTCTGAACCGGATACCCCCGAGAGGGCTTACACGGACACACCGAAGTGCACCCACGATTCAGTGAGTCGCTGGAGATCACCCCACGACTGTAGACCGTTTGGGACAAAACACTAAGCGTAACCCACAAGGAGTTACCGAAGTGACCTGCTGTCAGAGTTGTTAGATGTTGCTCTGGCAGGATTTCCATTCAATCATTGATAATCACAATTGTGACTTTTCTCATGAATGTTCTCGGCAGATTGCTAAGATCTGTGAAGGACACTTTCTTAATTTTACATCTGCTGCTCATGATGTAGAACAGCAGAGTAATACTAAGTGTACCTAAGAGATCTTTTTATGAATCTCATGGCTCTAGACTCAATTAGTGCACATTTGTTTGGTCGTCGGAGGCGTGGAGCAGATTGCCTCCTTTTCAATACCAACACTCTCGTAATGAGAGGTCGATAGATTATGAAGGGTTCTCCGTGTGAATGAAAAAAATGTCTTTTGAGAGACACTTGAGTAGCTTAGAAGGTTTAGTGCAGTGCGTCACTGGGTCCATGATGACTTTGATCTTCAATACCGGTGATTCTTGATCAACCAGTAGATTATGTATTGAACCCGGTGTCTGCCCTAAGGTTGAACAAATGGAGGGCTATTTCTTTTCACCCTTTTCTTTTGCTTTTCTTTTTAATTCTTCAACCCCTTCTTTTCTCCGTTCATTCATTTTCTCCTTTTTTAATATCATACCTAGGACTTTCTAGTTCTAAACTATTGGTGTTGTCCTTGGGTAGATCCCTCCGGCTTTGGCGGATCATAGGACGGTTTTCCCTAACCTTAGTCACCTTATAACTCCATGACTATCCTAATGATGCCATAAAACCAAACCTTTTGAAAATCTCTCAAAGTGTTTATGATTGTAAAACACATTTTGTTAACACTTTGAGAGTTTTGTTATTTTCAGAAGAACTCCCCCTTAACATGTGCTCATATGTAAATCACTTTGAAATTTGCACATGTCGGGAAGAGTTGGCACTTTTTGAATTGATTGACTTTCAATGAACATGACCTTCGCGAGACACGCTTACATCACCAGTTGGACTGGCTTGAAATTATTACCCGTCCCGGTCAACTTTTGATTAAAATATGCTCTTTTTGAGGTGTTTGTGGAAGAATGTCAAGAACGGTTGTATATTTGGAACAAAGATTTTTTCAAATACTCCCCCTTAACAAGGGAGTACTTGTCCTTATGAGCAGAATATTTGAAAAACTTTAGAAAACATTCTGGTTTTAATTCTGCTCATAAGTAAGAAGCTTTCGCTCCTTTTTCAGGATTAAGGCACTGAAGCGTACCTCAGGGTCCTTTCTTTACAAGAGCGGTTTGTACACTGTTATGTGTGCACAAGCCGTAATGGTATATGAAAGTGAATGATGAAATGAAATGAAATGATGATGATCAAATGAAACAATTTGTACCAATCAACTTAGGCAGGACGTCGGAAGGTGAGAATGTTTGGAAGTCTTGCTCGTCCTCCCACATAACTCTCCAATCTTCGCATTTGAGTCCGAAACTGAAGCTTGTCGTTGATTCTTTTGATGAACTTGGCTGCTTGCTTGGCATCATTTCTGCTCTATTTGACCTCTTGCATGACTCCCGTTTTTGAACCCTTGTAGTAATTATCCAAGATTGACTCAAGTTCTGTCTTGACCATTACCAATGTCTTATCCCCAAATTTTCTCAGTTCTTCAAATCCCATGAAGTGTGGGCTGCAGTTGTTCCATTTGTAAACCACTCCAAACGGTTTATCCATGAACGTATAAGGAGGCTGACCATGAATACCCGGCCGGTCAAGATCTGGCTTGATGAGATTAACTCGTTTTTGGTAGCTTTCTACCCCAAGTTGGATGTCCTCAACTCGATGCCTTATGACAATGCTGCGGATGAATATGAGGATGGAGTTGATGATGTCATACTGAAGACGGCCAGGAAGATGTTCAAGTTTCCCCTGAATCTTCAGTAGGTACATGTCTTCTATATCATTGCGGGAAAAGTATGGGTAGTCAGCTTCACAGAATGAATACTCTTTGTCATCTGATCTTCTCACGGTGATCTTGGTTAGAAAGTTATACCCGTACAGTGGTTCGGTTTCAGCACTGGTTATGGATAGAATTCTGTTAGGGTTCTTCCTATCTATGTTTCTTGAAACTCTCGTGGTGACCAAGTATTTGTAGGACAATCTCCTCATATGTCGCCAATGATGAATCCCAAAAATAGCATCGTCATTGTAGACATAAACTTCATGGTTCCATAAATCATCGACCTTTTCTTCTAAATCTTCTATGGAGTATGAAGCTGCTGGATACTTGGATAGTGAAGTTGCATATCGTGTAGGATCCGTGCTTCCACTCATGAGATAGTCTAGATCTCGATTGAAGAAGTATTCTTTTGGTAACTTAGGATTCTTCGGGTGACCAATGAGGGGTAATGGTTTGGAGTAATCCTTGTAAGGTAATGGTTCTTTTGGTTTATGGGTTTGTTCATCAGCAATATTTTCTCCAAGGGCTCGTGCAATTTGTTCAAGATTGTATTCAAACTCTATCTCAGTAGTTGTCACTGTCTTAAATTCAGTGAAGCCTGAGCTACGAACTCGAATGATATCCGACAACCCCAACTTCTGAACCTTGATTGCCTTTTTCAGTCTCTTGGTAAAATCTACAATTGATCCTTCCACGGGTGTGCTGAGAACTAAACCAGTCGTACTTTGAGGCTCCTGGATTGACCCATTCTGATAGTGGTATATCATTAACTTGACCAGAAGGAACCACAACTTCTTGAACACTTGTAGGTACATAGGGTATTTCATCATCTGCACTGATGTTCTCGTAACACCTAAAATTTCAAAAGCATGTAAAATGACCAAATTGCCCCTACAAGTTAAAAACTTATTTAAAAGATTATAAAGTATCAAATAAATCCCAAACTTCTGGAAATGCACAAGTTATGATCCCAAATAATTTTAAGAACTTCATTTAATATTTATATAAGTGGCAAAATTACCAAAGTACCCCTACATGAACCGTATAATTTATATATGTATTTTTATGACATTTTAATTATAGAAAACATGGCAAAAATGGAAGAAATCAAATCAAATTAATGTGACAACTAATCCTACCGAGATTTCTGGTCCTTTTCCCCCCTAGACTCGGTTATACCTATTTTAAAATCAATCACACATTTTCTTTTTCCCTAACCCTAGTTGCCGTGAAACAAACACACCAAACAATTTCTTCAACCTCCATTCGACATCCATAAACCCCCAAAGCATTTTTCTGTGTTAGATCATCACCCAAGGAGTCTTAGAAAATTCATTGTAAAGTGGTTCTTTGCACGGTTCGATCGTGGTGCTTTTTCTTCTATCGCGACATAACAAAGAGGTATAATTCGTTATAATTCGTTCGATCACCACAAAATTCGTTTCTCATTTTTCTAACACTCCTCATAACGTGTAAAACCTAGGAAAAATATTGTTGGAGCTGTTCTTGGTCGATTTCTAATTTTGAGGAATTATTTCCTTTTCGAGCGTGTAGAAACAAGGTAATTCGTTATTAATTCCCACGACCTCTATAAAATTCGTTGGCTATTTTTCACATGATCCTTATGTCGAATATGCTCTGGGAAAAATGATTGCAAGGTCTGGAGGTCGTTCGTGATGTCGTGGTGATTTTTGGCTCGTTTTGGCTATACGCGTATAAAAGAATCCGTGAAACTCTTTTCACACATTTGAATCTGGTTTTGGTATTTTTCTCAGACCTTACATGTTATAAGAACACCAAATAAAATGATTAATCCAATCCATGCACGTTCTATAATTCATATGAATAACGAGCCATGAAAACGTATAAAACTTGTGTAAAATGGTATACGACTGATCTGAGGTTCATGTATAATTTATTCACGTATGTTATGATGTTAAATGATCTGGAAAAATGTTGGAAAGAGTTGTCATGGCCTGGATGATTTATTTTCGAATTATTTTGTTTAATCGGGTTTGGTTTTGAAACGTGTAAAAGATAAAGAATTTTGGTACGATCTGATTAGGGATGTTTAGGGTTTGTTCTTATGATATTAACTGAGGTAAAATGGTTGTTTAATGATTAAAAATGGTTTGGAAGTGTTAGGGTTTGATTTTGTGGATTAAAAGTGATTTGCGTGTGGTGTTAAAATGTTTAGGGTAGATTTTGTAACTTTTAAAACTCTTGGGTTATTTTTAAAACTTATTTTGGGATGTTTACTTTCTGTATAAAATATAAGTTGAAGGGGGTCTAGTGTCATTTTTATATTTTAAAGGATTAAAATGTCTTTATGCATATTTTGGACTCGATTTGTAAAATAATTAAATAGAGGGACTAAACTTGTAATTTCTGAAAACTTGGTACTGTTTTGAGTAATAAATTATATTCAGGGGGTTATGTGTTATTTTGGTAATTTAATGGTTTAATATGAAATTATTAATAATATAAGGTTGAAATTGTAAGTTTAGGGACTAAATATGTAACATTGATAACTAGAGGGACCTAATGTGTAAATTATGAATACTTGAGGATACATTCGTATAATATGATAAAATAAGTGATCATTGTGTAAAATGGATAAGTTAAGGGTTTAATGTGTAATTATGAATATTTGAAGGTTTAAAGTGTAACTTTTGTAATAAAGGGGTGTAAAGTGTAATTTGTGAAATCTTAAGGACCAAATGTGTAAGTATGATAAAAGATACCTTAATTCCATTAATAATGATTTAACTAAGTTATGTACTCCAACTTTCTAAAAATGGAAACTTTCTAAAAGTGGAAACTTACTAAATTTGGAAACTTACAAAAAAGGGAAAGTTACTTAAAATGGAAAGACAGTTAAGTAAGAATGATTGTAATCCCCTTCTACTCCTTTAGGTGTGAAGAAGGAGAGACTTTGAGCTATCCCCTATTTCTGTGCTTTGTTTCTGTTTGTGCTTTCGTCATAAGGTACGGATACTCTACCCTTTTTAGTAAGGGTGTCTTTTCACCTATGCATTGATGTTGAGCTATGATTTAAACCTTTGCCATGATCCTTTTGATATGATCCTTTTGATATGAACCTTTTGACATGAACCTTTTGATATGACCTTGAGATATACCTTATGATTATGACCTTGAGATGCACTTTGATATGACATTGAGACCTGACTCTTAGTTTGATACCCGAGCCATTTTATGTTACCTAGCCAGGAAGGTAACCTGGCCATGTCTGTGATGCACCACTGGCATGACTCCCGTGTGGGGGAGTGATTTCTCACACCGTCCCTTTTATGATTATCTGCCATGGCTACTATGATTTTGAGATAACTTTGAGTTTGGGGGCGTATGGGTTGCAATCCTAGATTTGTGTGTTTAGTGGATTTAACTATGACTTTGAGTATGACTTTGAGGTGACTGGTACTGTGTGCAATACATGCCTTTCACATTCATGGGAGCTAGCTACTCCACCCTTT
The DNA here is from genome assembly GCA_021014915.2 of Artemisia tridentata subsp. tridentata. Lineage (NCBI taxonomy): Eukaryota > Viridiplantae > Streptophyta > Magnoliopsida > Asterales > Asteraceae > Artemisia > Artemisia tridentata. The sequence goes on from CP139509.1 coordinate 458,424,525, forward strand.
TGATACATGAGGACACCCCTCATATTATCTGGTTGCCTGAGAGGTATCCGCTCTGATTGTGAGCTTATGACTTTGAGACTATGAGGTTGAGATTATGAATTTGAGTTTATGGGCTCGTGGTAGATGACTATCCTATATTTCCTTATTACTCTTTTGCTTTGATTATACCTTATGATATTTCCCAGTGCCTCATTATATTTCGATTTCGTTATCTTTGCTTTGTATTATGTATCTGTTCACTGGGCTTTGTAAGCTCAGCCGCACGTTTTCTTTTTCGTGTGCGGCAGGTATCTAGCTGGGAGATGGATTTTATGCTTGGGATGAGAGTTAGTTGAAGCTTTTACCTTAGATGATGTCCTACCCTAGTCTTGCCAGTTGTTTAGACATTTTGATTATGGATTCTTTTCGTTATGTTCTTCCTTTGATTTATTTCGTTATCTTGTGAGACTTATGTATTGGATTCAAGTCATGTTGACTTGGCTTGTTTATTTATGATGTTTTATTGCTTCCGCTGTGTATATGTATGAATGCTTTGAATTGTTGCCATAATGTGATATCTCTACCCTTGTCGGGTTGGGGTGTTACAATTATGGTATCAGAGCCAGGTTGCGACCTGTCGTACATAAGCTTTGGCCTGTGAAACATGTGGACCATAGGATTCGACCCTTAAGTTTTAAGATTTGACTGGTGAGGTTTTGGGTAGGCATAGGTTTCTGCTTCGTCTTCCATTTCGTGCTTATTTCCCTTATGTTTTTGCTAATTCTTTTTATGATCGTTCAGATGGTGAACACGCGCTTTACTCAGTACACTAATGGGGATGATGGCCCCGATTTTGAAGCGATGATAGCCGCTGCTGTGGCTGCTGCTATTCCTCGAGTGGTGACTGAAGTCACCAATAATATCAGGAATGGGGCAAGTTCTTCTGGTGGTGGTGGTGGCGGTGCTCCACCCACTACTCTACCCACTGCTCCACCCGCTACTCCCCCAGCTGGTATCCACGTGTGGATCGAGAGGTTCAACAAGCTTAAGCCTCTCTCTTTTAGGTCCGCTGCTACTCCCCATGAAGCGGAGGACTGGATCACACATATCGAGAAGTTGTTTCGTGTTCTGGGATGTACTGACGAGTTTAAAACTCGGTTGGCCACATTCAAATTTGAAGGTGATGCCCAAAATTGGTGGGCTGCTCTTGTTCAGGCGAAAGGGGATGATTTTGCTGAGACTTGTTCGTGGGCGGATTTCATCGAGGTGTTTTATAGACAGTATATTCCTATGTCGGAGCAGCTAAGGTATGAAAGGGAATACGGGTCGATTCGTCAGGGTGATCAGGAGTCGTCAGGAGAGTTTATGCAACGGTTTCTGCGTCTGGCTAGTTTCGTTGGGCCAGAGGTCACTGGTGATGCTATGCGTCAGGCTCGTCATTTCAAATGGGCTTTAAAGAGGTGGGTGTTAGACCGGATCGTTAACACTCCGTTTGAGGATGTGGCTGGAGTTCAGGACGCCGCGCGTAACATCGAGTTGTTACATGCGGACAGGGTGTCTAATAAGCGTGATAGGGATGGTAACCGGGTAGATTTTCGGGGCCAAGGTCGGCAGGACCAAAGGCAGGATTCTCGGGGTCGGCAGGACCAAAGGCAGGATTCTCGGGGTCGACAGGACCATGGGCATGATCAGCGGGGTCGCCAGGACCGAGGTTATAATCATAGGCAGCAGGATTACAGGAACCAGGATCGGCGGGATTCTGGTAGGTCTGGTAGTGATCGTCAGGGGCAGGGTAATAACAACCGGCGTAGGGATTCTCAGCCGTATCAGCAGTCGGGATCGTCGGGTCAGAAGAAGTCTGTTGAGACTCTACCTCCTCCTCCTACATGTGATTCATGTGGGAAAATGCATCCAGGTCCTTGTTATAAAGCTTCTGGTGGTTGTTTCTGGTGTGGATCTACTCATCACAAAGTCAAGGACTGCCCTAAGAAGAATGCTGGTGAACCTAAATTCGATGCTAGGGCAGCTCCTAATTCAGGCCGGGTTTATTCTTTGACACGTGACCAGGCTGCTAGCACCTCAGGTACTATTACGGGTTTTCTGTATATTGGAGATCGTATTGTTTTTGTTTTATTTGACACGGGTGCTACACATTCTATAATATCCACTTCACTTGTAAATAAAATAAACATAACCCCAACTCAATTAATGAACCGTATATCTATTGCTACCCCGATGAAAACTCATGTGATTATTGATGTTGAGTATGTTAATTGCCCTCTCCGTTTCGATGATCGTGTTCGTTCTGCGCACCTCCTTCCCATTGATATGGTTGATTTTGATATTATTCTGGGCATGGACTGGTTAGCTGCTCATAAGGCGACCATTGATTGTTATACTTGTAAAGTGATCTTTGGTGATCTTCATCATCCTGATTATGTTTATTCTGGCTCCCAACCCCTGAAATCTGTAAAGATTATTTCGGCTATGAAAGCCCGGACATTGATTTCGCATGGCTGTCTTGGTTTTCTTGCTTCTATTAAAGATACCTCTGCTGATGTTCCTAGCATTGAGAGTATTCGTATTGTGCATGATTTTGCCGATGTATTTCCGGATGAACTTCCTGGCATTCCTCCTGTTAGGGAAGTCGAGTTTAGCATTGATCCGATTCCGGGTGCTGAACCCATATCTAAAGCTCCTTATCGCATGGCACCGATTGAATTAAAGGAATTAAAGGAGCAATTGCAAGAACTGTTGGAAAACGGTTTTATTCGTCCGAGCGTATCTCCTTGGGGTGCTCCTGTGTTGTTTGTAAAGAAGAAGGACGGGAGCATGCGTCTTTGTATCGATTATCGGGAGCTTAACCGCATTAATATTCGTAACCGCTATCCTCTTCCTCGCATTGATGATTTATTCGATCAGTTGCAAGGGGCGAGTGATGAAGCGAAAAGTGTACCACTTTTAAGGGGTCATTTAAGCCCTAAATCGTATTTATTTGATCAAATATTGCCCTAAATCGTTCCTTTTGTCATTTTAGGTACTTTTGAGAAGAAATCTGGAAAAGGAAGCATTTTGGACGTTTTTGGAGCATAAAAGTGAAGAAAACGACAAAGTCTCAAAATCTTGCTGGAAGTTACCTTTGACGGCATCAGGATTAATCCTGGACGGCGTCATGGCTTGGCAAAAGTGGTGGATGTGAAATTTACTCATGATAAGCCAGTGAAAATTGCATGGGAATTCTGACGGCGTCACCCTTTAATTTGATCAAGGTCGTCACGTTATAATTCAAAGAGGGACGGCGTCACGTTCATAGTCTGACGACGTCACGCCTTGATAAGCCAGAACGGATTTTGGAGAGCTAAAGAGGGACGGCGTCAAGAAGGTCATCCGGGAACCCTAAAAGTGGCGAGGTGACGGCGTCACACTCCATAACGTGACGCCGTCAGATCTAAAAATCTATATATAGTTTTGCAATTCTTTGTCATTAGTGTGGAACTTATTGGGGAACTTTGTGTGTGAAAACCCTAGGACGAATTTGGCAGCTCTTTCAAGGCTTTTTGCCTTGAGATCTTCCATGTTACATTGAAGATAAGTTATCAATTAATCATTCAATATGTCTATGTGTTGTTTGATTCTATCTTATTCTTGTCTTTTGTTTAACATGTTAGGCTAGATTTATCTTGTGTTTGCTTAGATCTAAAGAAACCTAGCTATTGATTATTGGTTATTAGTGTGTTGTTAGTTGTATTGGATGATTGTTCATCTATGTTAGGCTTAAGAAAACTGGCTAACTTCCTATTCGGTAACTTGCTTGACCGTCTTAAGAAACATGAACCAATGCGTACTAAAGGTTTTTATGGTTGTATTTAATGCACAAGCGAATTCTTGTGATCCCATGTTAGGAGCTTCCTAGCCGGCTCGACATAGGAGTGAAGTAGGAGCTTGTAGAGTTGGGGAAGTACGTACGCCACCCCACGAATGGTATTAAGGAATACACCCGTCATCCACGCGACTAATACACACTAATCAACCGGTAAAAGATAGTTAGGGAGTAAGGAAATCTAAGTAAACACATTTCCCTCCACATAAGTTTTCACCAACATTTTCATTTTCTGTTATTTTATTTTATTTGCATTCGTAGTAATTTGGGTTAGTTGACTAGCAACTAATTCCGCCCACTCTTTCAAACCCGAGATTTTACTTGCTTTCATAAAAAAATATAAAAACATAAAAAGAATCTTCTCTCACCCTTAGACCTATTAGAGTAATTTTTCATACCTAACGAACACTATTCCCTGTGGAGAACGATCAATCCCCCGTACTTACCACTACACTATACTACATCGGTCAGGTACACTGCCTGGTGGGGTTGTAAGCCTCTTGAGATCCCTCGAGAGGTAAAACCTGTTGTAAGGTCGCAAAACCATGCATCAAGTTTTTGGCGCCGCTGCCGGGGAATAGTTATTGTTTAGGTTGAATTTTTATTTTATAGGTCTACTCACTAGATTCCTTTCTAGTGAGATTTTTATTTTATTTTTCTAGGATTTTCTTTAGTCTATCTTTTTCTTTGTGTCTTTGTTCATAAAAGAAATTTCCATTGACTCTTCCGTTCACCATTATGGAGAACGTGAATCCACTACATAATCTACCCCTTCCACTCCAAAATGACATCTTTATGTTCCGTCGACATAATGGTGAATCTTTTTCCGATACATGGACTCGTTTCAAATACTTATTAAAAAAGGTCTTTCATCATGGTCTTGACTTATTGTTTCCACTTCAAATCTTTTACACTCGTATCGACCGCCAAACCCAGCAGGAGATTGAAAATATGGAAGATGGGAAAATGTGGGATTATGGTGATGAAGAGGCATGGGAAATCTTTGAGATTCTCGCCCAAAAAAGAAGTGGAACATGTGACCCAAAAAATGCAAGCTTAGACCTATTTGGTATTTGGATAAATCAATCGGAAGGTTTGTTTAGGAATGAGGTGGGTAGAGTTGAGGTACCTAAGTGCATGTCATGGTTAGGCCCTACCATAATACAAGATGAACACATAGGTGACCTTGATGTGATGGAGGATTTAGCCGAACATGATCACATTGATCAAAAAGACCTAGGTTTTATGATTGATGACGTTGAATCTCAAGAAACACATGATGAATCTTTTAGGCAATTTGAATATAGCAGTCAGAATATTGAGGATGATCCTTATGATTCGGACATAGAAGTTGAGATGCCTAGAGAAGCACTTGAGATACTTGGGAAAATGTTAGGGTTAGATCCTACTAAAACACATGATGAGGTAAGTAACATAAGCCCACCAAGTACCCCACAAGTCCTACCATCATTTGAGGCACACACACCGCCCGTGACTTACCCGGAAGAAGTTGAAGAGACTATAGGAACCCCAATAAAGGTAGAGCCCTTGGACCAAACACAACTAGAAGAAATAGGTTTGAATGCTTTTAGTGATCACAACCTTTCTTTTAGTCCTATGAAAGTTCCTAGTTTTGATGAGCCGGAGCCTCAACCAAAACCGTTACCTAATCTTCCATCCTTAGATGTGAATTTAGGAATTGAATTAGGTCCCGATCCACCCATCAAACCATATAGTCCGGGTAGTCTTAAGTTTAAGGTAGTAGACATTAAGCCTTGTAGTGAGGAAGACAATATAGGAGTGAAAAATGACCTTACATGTCTACATCACCCATTCATGATTGATCACAAGAAACATTATGGGTTTAAACCGGGTTTATTAGGTCAAGATGGATTCCCAACTAGGAGTCTCTCGAAGTTGATAGAAGATGATCCCTTTTTAGGAGGAAACTCAAAATCACCCATTGACCAAAGTGAACTAGGCAAGGTTATGATGAAAGGAGCACACCCCTTTGAGCATATAATTCATCCACCACTCTTTCCTCACGTGGCATACTCCTACCGAGCTGGTGTGTATCGCTACTTTCACCCGCACTTAATCCTAAGTGTAGGGAAAACCTCCCCTATTTTTGTTAAATAAGGGTAGAGTCAGGCTCGTGACTCGAACAAAAACAAGCGCTTATTGGGAGGCAACCCAAGCTTTATTTGCTTTATTTGTTTGATTGTTTGTTTATTTAATTTTATTTGTTTCCGTATGCATTTCTTATTCTTTTTGTTTACTGTTCATGTCTCAAATATAAATTGTGAAAATTCTTTATTTTGTTTTTAACTTCGTCTTAACTACATATAAAGGTATTTTGCAAAAGATAAGTGTAAGGGAAATTTAAATCTGTTTTAAAGAACTAGATTGAACATGAACGATAACAATGAGATATAAGCATGCATATTAGTATTTGTTTGAGTCAAATGCTTGTATCGAGTCATAATGAAGTTTTGCAGGAATTCCAGGAAGTAAGGTATAGGTTTTTCCAGAAATTTTCAGGAAACTTAACATGAGAATTCTGTCAGATCATTTCTGACGGCGTCAGGCCTTACAACCTGACGGCGTCAGGTTTTAATTTTCTGAAATTTTTGAAAGTTTTGTTTTTCTACCGGAATCATAAAAAGTTTTTATTAAATCTCTAACTTATAAACTCCAGGAATCTGCAAAACATTCATTCCGCAAGCATTATATCTTTAATTGTTTTATTTCTAAGTCTGGAATTACACCTAGTTGTGAGTTGTCTTTGTTCGGTTTGATGCTTTGGTTTTTCGTGTTTGTTTTCTCAGGTTTAACAGGTTATTTTGGACAAGGAGATGTTTGTGGAATCAAGCTTTTGACGATGCATTAGTCTTGGAGCTTCTACATTCTCTTGGAAGAAGATCTAACCATGTTACTTCATTATCCACCGAACGAATCAGGGGAGTATTTGATTTCATTCTTTTACTTTATACTTTTACATCTTGTTATTTGAACATTGGGGACAATGTTCATCTTAAGTGTAAGGGGGGGGGGGTAAAAGTACGATTTTTAGAGAATACAATTGCGCTTGATTTTTGTTTGTTTGATGGTAGATGTGTAATAAAACTGAGATAAATACCTGTTAGGGTAATTTTAGTGCCAAATTTAAAATTTTTTACAACATATAGGAGTGAAACTTTGATCTTAATGAGCGTCTCACGGATAGGAGTTATATGACTAGCACAAAAACCGTACCACTAAAAAAAAATTTTCACCCCCAAATATGTGAGGTTCGCCCCTAGAATTGGTAGGAAAAGCATTTTGCTATGATGTGTGTACCGGTAGCACTTAGATTCTAGAACTTGCGTTAGGACCATTCCGAGGCCACAAGTGAGACTACATTCGTGTAGTTAGATTTACTACATGATAAGAGGCATTAGGATTCACCCATTGTTTTACACCTGTGTTTTTGTTATAATTACATTGGCTACATTGGTCAAGTAATTCTCCCACACCCTTTGCGTTGTACTCATTTTTAGTACACGATACTCCTAGTACACCCCTCAGAGCCTATCTTTTCATTTCTAACTTTAAGCATTTTACTTAAAGGAAGAATTTGTTACACCCCACTTAAATGTACACCCAAATCGCCTTAGCCTACCTTGTATGCACTCATCTTTAGTGCATTATTGTGACAACATTTGTTTAAACCCCAAGTTAATTATCTAATTGATTACATGGTTGCTAAGTCGAGTCATATCTTTGTACATATTGTTTTGGGACGATTGGGACTCATGGGTAAAGTACTAGTGTAATGGAGTAATGGGGAAGAACAACATTATTACCCCCATATGTGCTAAATATTTTAAAAGTACTTCAAGTTTTTCAATTATCTTAATTCGAGTCATTAGATTAGTTAATTGTAAAGTTATGTAAAAGTTCAAGTGAAAGGGGAATGCAACGCCCCTATGATGTATTATTTTGGATGGTAGGGCAAAAGTGTATGAAAAAAAAAAAAAAAAAAAAAAAAAAAAAAAAAAAAAAAAAAAATCAAGAAAAATACAAAAAAATGAGAAAAAGAAAAGTAGAAAAAACATACGGACTACCATCCCGTTTCATTTTATGTTTGTTTTATGTTTTTGTTATTTTCTTTCATTAGCTTAGATCGAGTCGAGTCTTGGCTTAGCAACATTGTATAGTACATGTAATTGATCAAGATCTTTAACTCGCCACCAGTAAAATATCTTTTATCCAACAAAACCGTGTTTTCCTTTTCCCTACACCTAACGTTATAACCCGTTTAAAAGCCCTCTTTGATAGTTTATCTTAGGTGCTTACGCCTAGTGGAGGAGGTTTTCGATCCTTTCCCAAGCCTATGGTATTCTATTTGCTATGATAGGTAGTGAGAGATATTATCCGTTTTCATTTATGAGATTTATTTTGATGACACTTGAGAGATGTGAGTATCTAAACACTACTTGTGAGGTGCTAGTTTGTAATCTCCGTGCTTATTATGATTAAAGTGGAACGAATATTTGTTGTAATTACTTTTATGTTAGCATTAAATGACCCCTAACTTGTATTTTGATTAGAATAAAAGCGCATTTGCTTGAGGACAAGCAAATCTCAAGTGTAAGGGTATTTGATGAAGCGAAAAGTGTACCGCTTTTAAGGGGTCATTTAAGCCCTAAATCGTATTTATTTGATCAAATATTGCCCTAAATCGTTCCTTTTGTCATTTTAGGTACTTTTGAGAAGAAATCTGGAAAAGGAAGCATTTTGGACGTTTTTGGAGCATAAAAGTGAAGAAAACGACAAAGTCTCAAAATCTTGCTGGAAGTTACCTTTGACGGCGTCAGGATTAACCCTGGACGGCGTCATGGCTTGGCAAAAGTGGTGGATGTGAAATTTACTCATGATAAGCCAGTGAAAATTGCATGGGAATTCTGACGGCGTCACCCTTTAATTTGATCAAGGTCGTCACGTTATAATTCAAAGAGGGACGGCGTCACGTTCATAGTCTGACGACGTCACGCCTTGATAAGCCAGAACGGATTTTGGAGAGCTAAAGAGGGACGGCGTCAAGAAGGTCATCCGGGAACCCTAAAAGCGGCGAGGTGACGGCGTCACACTCCATAACGTGACGCCGTCAGATCTAAAAATCTATATATAGTTTTGCAATTCTTTGTCATTAGTGTGGAACTTATTGGGGAACTTTGTATGTGAAAACCCTAGGACGAATTTGGCAGCTCTTTCAAGGCTTTTTGCCTTGAGATCTTCCATGTTACATTGAAGATAAGTTATCAATTAATCATTCAATATGTCTATGTGTTGTTTGATTCTATCTTATTCTTGTCTTTTGTTTAACATGTTAGGCTAGATTTATCTTGTGTTTGCTTAGATCTAATGAAACCTAGCTATTGATTATTGGTTATTAGTGTGTTGTTAGTTGTATTGGATGATTGTTCATCTATGTTAGGCTTAAGAAAACTGGCTAACTTCCTATTCGGTAACTTGCTTGAACGTCTTAAGAAACATGAACCAATGCGTACTAAAGGTTTTTATGGTTGTATTTAATGCACAAGCGAATTCTAGTGATCCCATGTTAGGAGCTTCCTAGCCGGCTCGACATAGGAGTGAAGTAGGAGCTTGTAGAGTTGGGGAAGTACGTACGCCACCCCACGAATGGTATTAAGGAATACACCCGTCATCCACGCGACTAATACACACTAATCAACCGGTAAAAGATAGTTAGGGAGTAAGGAAATCTAAGTAAACACATTTCCCTCCACATAAGTTTTCACCAACATTTTCATTTTCTGTTATTTTATTTTATTTGCATTCGTAGTAATTTGGGTTAGTTGACTAGCAACTAATTCCGCCCACTCTTTCAAACCCGAGATTTTACTTGCTTTCATAAAAAAATATAAAAACATAAAAAGAATCTTCTCTCACCCTTAGACCTATTAGAGTAATTTTTCATACCTAACGAACACTATTCCCTGTGGAGAACGATCAATCCCCCGTACTTACCACTACACTATACTACATCGGTCAGGTACACTGCCTGGTGGGGTTGTAAGCCTCTTGAGATCCCTCGAGAGGTAAAACCTGTTGTAAGGTCGCAAAACCACGCATCAGCGAGGCATTTCTCTAAAATCAATCTGAGGTCTGGATATCACCAGCTTAGGGTGAGGGAGCAGGATGTTTCCAAAACGGCCTTTCGCACTCGGTACGGTCACTATGAATTCTTGGTTATGCCTTTTGGTTTGACCAATGCTCCTGCTGTGTTTATGGACCTAATGAACCGGATATTCCATGAATTTCTTGATAAGTTTGTGATTGTCTTCATCGACGATATTCTTGTGTATTCTAAATCCGAGGAGGAACATGAGCAACACCTTGGTATTGTTCTGGAGATTTTGCGACAGCAGAAATTGTATGCGAAGTTTTCGAAGTGCGAGTTTTGGTTGGATCGTGTAGCTTTCTTGGGTCACATCGTTTCTGCAGACGGTATCACTATGGATCCGGCGAAGGTTGAGGCTATCACAAAATGGCCAAGACCTACAAATGTGACGGAAGTGAGAAGTTTTCTGGGTCTCGCTGGTTATTATAGGCGATTTGTTGAGGGCTTTTCGCGTCTTGCTTTGCCATTGACACAGTTGATGAGGAAAGGGAAAAAGTTTATTTGGACTGATGAGCGGGAGAGTAGTTTTGAGGAGTTGAAGAAACGCTTAGTGTCTGCACCTATTTTAACTCTTCCATCGGGTTCCGGTGGTTTCCAGATATATAGTGATGCATCGAAGAAGGGTTTGGGATGTGTTTTGATGCAGCATGGGAAGGTGATCGCCTATGCTTCGAGGCAGCTGAAGCCTTACGAGGTGAACTATCCGACGCATGATCTAGAGTTAGCAGCTGTGGTTTTCGCGCTAAAGATTTGGCGCCATTATTTGTATGGAGAGTCTTGTGACATTTTCACTGATCATAAGAGTCTTAAATACATCTTCACCCAGAAAGAGCTGAATATGAGACAGATGTGGTGGTTAGAGCTTCTGAAAGATTATGATGCTAACATTCAGTATCATCCCGGTAAGGCGAATGTAGTCGCTGATGCTCTTAGTAGGAAGTCGGGTATGATTGCGAGTTTGGAGTTTGAGCCTCGCGTTTTGCACGATTTAGAGCTTCTTGATGTGGAGTTTTGTGTTCGAGGTCATGGCGGTTATTGGGCTAGCCTTACGGTTGAGTCCAATCTTATCTTGCGAGTTAAGGAAGCTCAGAAAGAGGATGGTGAGCTGTGGTCTATAGTTCAGAATGTTGAGGAAGGCAAGCAATCAGAGTTCAGAGTTGATGATTTCGGTGTAGTTTGGCTTGGGGATCGTCTTTGTGTTCCCAACGATCCTGAGCTTCGTGAGGCTGTTCTATCGGAGGCTCATAGTTCCCCTTTTACTGTACATCCTGGTTCTGCCAAGATGTACCGGGACCTTAAGCAACATTTCTGGTGGAGTGGCATGAAACAGGATGTGGCTTCGTTTGTGTCTAAGTGTTTGACTTGCCAGCAGGTTAAGATCGAGCACCAGAGAGCTAGTGGGTTGCTTCAGCCTTTGGAGATTCCGAAGTGGAAATGGGAGGAAATTTCCATGGATTTTGTGACAGGTTTACCTCCTACCCGTAGGAAGCATGATGCGATTTGGGTGGTCGTTGATCGACTAACCAAGTCTGCTCACTTCCTCCCTATTCGTGTGGACTACAGTGTTAGTAAGTTGGCGGACGTTTTTCAGCAGGAAATCGTTAGGCTTCATGGTATGCCTACTGCTATTATATCAGATAGGGATCCTCGGTTTACATCTCGCTTCTGGAAGGGATTGCATAAGGCTTGGGATACACGCCTTAAGTTCAGCACAGCTTTTCACCCTCAGACAGATGGTCAGTCGGAGAGGACCATTCAGACTTTAGAGGACATGTTGAGGGCATGTGCTTTAGAGTGGACTGGTAGTTGGGACGATTATTTGTGTCTGGTAGAGTTTGCATATAATAACAGTTGGAACGCGAGTATTCGTATGGCTCCTTTCGAAATGTTGTATGGTAGGAAGTGTAGGGCTCCGGTTTGTTGGAACGAAGTAGGTGAACGCATTATTGAGGGTCCGGAGTTAGTTCAGATCGCTACTGAGAAAGTGGATGTTGCTAGGGAGAAGTTGAAGGAAGCTAGGGCTCGTCAAAAGAGTTACGCTGACAAGCATCGGCGTGACTTAGAGTTTCGTGTTGGTGATCGGGTATTTCTTAAGGTTTCGCCGTTCCGAGGAGTTAAACGTTTTGGGATTAAAGGCAAGCTCAGTCCTCGATTCATCGGACCGTTTGAGATTTTGGATCGCATTGGAGAGGTTTCATATCGTTTGGCTCTTCCTCCGCAGTTATCACATGTTCACGATGTCTTTCATGTATCTCTTCTGAGGGGATACAATTACCATCCTCTGCATGTGGTGTCTTATCCTTTTGATCAGATTCAACCCGATATGTCTCTTCCGGAGGAGCCGGAAGCTGTTCTTGATCGCCAAGAGCGAATTATGAGACGTAAAGTCATTCCATTCGTTAAGATTCTTTGGCGGAACAACCCAGAGCGGGAAGCTACCTGGGAGACCGAGGAGTCTATTCGAGCTAGTTATCCTCACTTTGTATTCTGATCCGGTATGTCTCTGTTATGTTTCGATTCGTTTCATTTTTGACTCTTTGCAAATTTCGGGGACGAAATTTTTCTTTTTAGAGGGGAAGAAGTTCTAACACCTAAAATTTGAAAAGCATGTAAAATGACCAAATTGCCCCTACAAGTTAAAAACTTATTTAAAATATTATAAAGTATCAAATAAATCCCAAACTTCTGGCAATGCACAAGTTATGATCCCAAATAATTTTAAGAACTTCATTTAATATTTATATAAGTGGCAAAATTACCAAAGTACCCCTACATGAACCGTATAATTTATATATGTATTTTTATGACATTTTAATTATAGAAAACATGGCAAAAATGGAAGAAATCAAATCAAATTAATGTGACAACTAATCCTACCGAGATTTCTGGTCCTTTCCCCCCCTAGACTTGGTTATACCTATTTTAAAATCAATCACACATTTTCTTTTTCCCTAACCCTAGTTGCCGTGAAACAAACACACCAAACAATTTCTTCAACCTCCATTCGACATCCATAAACCCCCAAAGCATTTTTCTGTGTTAGATCATCACCCAAGGAGTCTTAGAAAATTCATTGTAAAGTGGTTCTTTGCACGGTTCGATCGTGGTGCTTTTTCTTCTATCGCGACATAACAAAGAGGTATAATTCGTTATAATTCGTTCGATCACCACAAAATTCGTTTCTCATTTTTCTAACACTCCTCATAACGTGTAAAACCTAGGAAAAATATTGTTGGAGCTGTTCTTGGTCGATTTCTAATTTTGAGGAATTATTTCCTTTTCGAGCGTGTAGAAACAAGGTAATTCGTTATTAATTCCCACGACCTCTATAAAATTCGTTGGCTATTTTTCACATGATCCTTATGTCGAATATGCTCTGGGAAAAATGATTGCAAGGTCTGGAGGTCGTTCGTGATGTCGTGGTGATTTTTGGCTCGTTTTGGCTATACGCGTATAAAAGAATCCGTGAAACTCTTTTCACACGTTCGAATCTGGTTTTGGTATTTTTCTCAGACCTTACATGTTATAAGAACACCAAATAAAATGATTAATCCAATCCATGCACGTTCTATAATTCATATGAATAACGAGCCATGAAAACGTATAAAACTTGTGTAAAATGGTATACGACTGATCTGAGGTTCATGTATAATTTATTCACGTATGTTATGATGTTAAATGATCTGGAAAAATGTTGGAAAGAGTTGTCATGGCCTGGATGATTTATTTTCGAATTATTTTGTTTAATCGGGTTTGGTTTTGAAACGTGTAAAAGATAAAGAATTTTGGTACGATCTGATTAGGGATGTTTAGGGTTTGTTCTTATGATATTAACTGAGGTAAAATGGTTGTTTAATGATTAAAAATTGTTTGGAAGTGTTAGGGTTTGATTTTGTGGATTAAAAGTGATTTGCGTGTGGTGTTAAAATGTTTAGGGTAGATTTTGTAACTTTTAAAACTCTTGGGTTATTTTTAAAACTTATTTTGGGATGTTTACTTTCTGTATAAAATATAAGTTGAAGGGGGTCTAGTGTCATTTTTATATTTTAAAGGATTAAAATGTCTTTATGCATATTTTGGACTCGATTTGTAAAATAATTAAATAGAGGGACTAAACTTGTAATTTCTGAAAACTTGGTACTTTTTTGAGTAATAAATTATATTCAGGGGGTTATGTGTTATTTTGGTAATTTAATGGTTTAATATGAAATTATTAATAATATAAGGTTGAAATTGTAAGTTTAGGGACTAAATATGTAACATTGATAACTAGAGGGACCTAATGTGTAAATTATGAATACTTGAGGATACATTCATATAATATGATAAAATAAGTGATCATTGTGTAAAATGGATAAGTTAAGGGTTTAATGTGTAATTATGAATATTTGAAGGTTTAAAGTGTAACTTTTGTAATAAAGGGGTGTAAAGTGTAATTTGTGAAATCTTAAGGACCAAATGTGTAAGTATGATAAAAGATACCTTAATTCCATTAATAATGATTTAACTAAGTTATGTACTCCAACTTTCTAAAAATGGAAACTTTCTAAAAGTGGAAACTTACTAAATTTGGAAACTTACAAAAAAGGGAAAGTTACTTAAAATGGAAAGACAGTTAAGTAAGAATGATTGTAATCCCCTTCTACTCCTTTAGGTGTGAAGAAGGAGAGACTTTGAGCTATCCCCTATTTCTGTGCTTTGTTTCTGTTTGTGCTTTCGTCATAAGGTACGGATACTCTACCATTTTTAGTAAGGGTGTCTTTTCACCTATGCATTGATGTTGAGCTATGATTTAAACCTTTTCCATGATCCTTTTGATATGATCCTTTTGATATGAACCTTTTGACATGAACCTTTTGATATGACCTTGAGATATACCTTATGATTATGACCTTGAGATGCATTTTGATATGACATTGAGACCTGACTCTTAGTTTGATACCCGAGCCATTTTATGTTACCTAGCCAGGAAGGTAACCTGGCCATGTCTGTGATGCACCACTGGCATGACTCCCGTGTGGGGGAGTGATTTCTCACACCGTCCCTTTTATGATTATCTGCCATGGCTACTATGATTTTGAGATGACTTTGAGTTTGGGGGCGTATGGGTTGCAATCCTAGATTTGTATGTTTAGTGGATTTAACTATGACTTTGAGTATTGACTTTGAGGTGACTGGTACTGTGTGCAATACATGCCTTTCACATTTATGGGAGCTAGCTACTCCACCCTTTTGATACATGAGGACACCCCTCATATTATCTGGTTGCCTGAGAGGTATCCCCTCTGATTGTGAGCTTATGACTTTGAGACTATGAGGTTGAGATTATGACTTTGAGTTTATGGGCTCGTGGTAGATGACTATCCTATATTTCCTTATTACTCTTTTGCTTTGATTATACCTTATGATATTTCCCAGTGCCTCATTATATTTCGGTTTCGTTATCTTTGCTTTGTATTATGTATCTGTTCACTGGGCTTTGTAAGCTCAGCCGCACGTTTTCTTTTTCGTGTGCGGCAGGTATCTAGCTGGGAGATGGATTTTATGCTTGGGATGAGAGTTAGTTGAAGCTTTTACCTTAGATGATGTCCTACCCTAGTCTTGCCAGTTGTTTAGACATTTTGATTATGGATTCTTTTCGTTATGTTCTTCCTTTGATTTATTTCGTTATCTTGTGAGACTTATGTATTGGATTCAAGTCATGTTGACTTGGCTTGTTTATTTATGATGTTTTATTGCTTCCGCTGTGTATATGTATGAATGCTTTGAATTGTCGCCATAATGTGATATCTCTACCCTTGTCGGGTTGGGGTGTTACATCATCTGCACTGATGTTCTCGTGAAATTCTACGTCCTCAAATTGACCACTTCCAATGGGACTGAAGACTGGTCCACTTGATTGTTTTCCTTTTCCAGATGATTGTGCTATGGGACCATGGCTTGAAGATGAAGGTCTCCGTCTTTTCTTTCCTTGATCCTCTGGGTCATCCTGACGTCGCTTCAATGTCTTGGTTGGTTTGCATGGTTCATCTTGTTTTTCAGCTCGTTTTATTGAGTTAAGTAATGCTTGCCTGAGTTCATCTTCTGCAGGGTTTTCTCGAATTTCTTCAAGAAGTTGTTCTCTGAGATTTGATCCAGATGGTTGTGGAGGCAACGTTCTGATAGTGATTGGTATTGTCTGCATCAACTTTGCCACAACCTCTTCCAGATTCTTCTTGGCATAGTTGTTGAGCATGTCAGGAAATGCATCTTGAAGAGTTTTGAAGACCTCAGTTGGAACCAGTTCAGCGACTTCCTTTTTCAAATCAACGTTATCACACTTCAGTATATGGTTGTCCATCTGCTCCTGAAGTGTAGTCAGTTTCAGTTTTGTTTCTTGATATTCCTTTTCACGGGCTTCTTGATTACTCAACACTTGATTCAGCTTACTTTCAAGCTGACTTATGACAGTTGATGATTGAGCCACTGAAGATGCAGGTGGTGATAGAGGAATGGTTGTGTGGGTTTGAACGTTTGGGTTATCTTGGTCATCTTCAGATTCATCTTTATCATCACTTTCATCGTTGTTGACACTACTATCTTTGTTATCCTTGTCACTTTCTTCATTATTGTCTTCATCATCTTCACTTTGTCTGTCATCATCTGATTCTTCAGCTTCAGAACCTGATGGGGTATGAGTGTGTTGATCTGATTCGTCACCTTCTTCTTCTGAGCTTTCATTCGGTTGAATCGGTGAAAAACTAACATCTGTTGCTTTGATAGACTTGCCCTTGCCTTGCTTTAGTTTCTCATCAGTTGGACCCATAATAGATTTCAGCTTTTCAAGCCCCTTCTGTGCTTTGACTTTCTTGATCCCAACATTATCGTCATTTCCTTCATCACTTGATTCATCACGAAGTTGCCATGCTGATGAAGCTTTGGTGACAGTTTTTCCTTTCTTAGCAGTTTCAGCTTTCTTTGATCGGCAAATAGTGGCTCGATCTGGGAGTGAATGACTCTTCCCTTTAGTCTTTGATCCTTTGGCTAATGCGTCCTTTTTCGGAACAAACCCCACTTTCTGATCTTTAAATGCTTTATCATATGTAAGATAAGCTGTTGTGTTCCTAATGTCATCACTCAGGAAATAATCAGGGATTGGAGCACCTTGTTTGTCTGTATCGGTCATCTGGATGTTGAGGCGAGTGAGGACATGATCATGTTGTTCGGTATGCATCTGCTCAGAATTTGGACGTTGTAGCTCTGGGTGTTTTTTCATAACACGAGCAATGAGGAGTTTTGTGAAGCGAGGAAAAGGGATATATGAATCTTTAGTGCTCTCTTGGAATTTCTTGCATTGAAAGATCATGTCATTCCAGATATACTGTGCAAAGTTAAGATGTTTCGTGTTGACAATACCACAGAAAAACTGCAGGTTTTCAAGTCTTGGGTGATATAAGCCCGTGGTTTTTCCAGTGATGCATTGATTAATGATGGCGAACATTGTTAACCAAGGTTGTGGAAAAAACTTTCTTTCAACTTTATAGATTGAAGACATTCTTTCAGTTGATTCATCATACCCCAGCATTTCTAGAGTTCTAGCCATCTCTGGAAATGTTGGGTTATTTTGAAACTTCTCAAAGTTCCCTGAGTTTTCCTTGGGTAGCTCAAGAACGGCCCTCAGAGTGTCAACTGTGTATGAGATTTCAAGAGTATCCAGAGTGAAAGTGATTGTTGTTTGGTCTTTGTTGACTGACATAGATTCCCAGAACTGATTAAGATAATCCATTGGAACACTTGCTGTCTTGGTTAAAGCAGAGCGAATGAAGTGTCTAGCAAGGATTTCTGCGATGATTTGACATGATGGATGACACTTGAGTTTATCGAAATCAACTCTTGAATTGCAACGGACGATCTTGGGTTTTTTCGTAGCTTGAGTGACCTTCTTGGATGTGTGTGATGCTTGAGATAATGCACGTGACATGTTTTGACTGCATAACACAAACATACAACAATACGCAAGAGCATATATTATGAGTGTTAGTGAGTATGTTAGATATGCCCTTTGTATGTTAGACTGCTTATCATCATATAGACACAAGTTCAGACAATTAAGCAATAGAACACTTTTCATCACTAATCACATAATCTAGCATCACCACCTAAGCAAAGAACATCTTGATGCGCATATAAATTCTGAACAGCAGAGCATAAGGAACATGATGAACAGTACAGATGGAAACAAAACCAACTCTTTCAGTAAACACAATTCATCTCAACAATCAAAGATACTTAGTCAAACATCTATTATACACACTCAGTCCTGAACTTTAAAGAAAAAACACATGTTCGATCAATCAAAAGTTCGGTCAGTTAAGCAAAATTCGATCAAGAAAAATTCGATCAAACATAATTCGATCAAACAAAAAATTCGATCAAACAAAATTTGATTAAACTTAAGTTCGATTAAACTTAAATTCGATTAAACTAGATTCGATCAAACTTAAATTCGATCAAACTAAATTCGATCAAACTAAGTTCGATCAAACTAAGTTCGATAAAAAAAAAATTCGATCAAAGAAAATTCGATCAAACAAAGTTCGACTAAACGAAGTTCGATCGAACGAAGTTCGATCAGACAAAGTTCGATCAAACGAAAATTCGATCAAACGAAGTTCGATCAAAGTTCGATCAAACCAGACATAATACTCCTAACTCGGAGATTAGTCCTATACTTCGATTACCCCAAAAGTTCGATTATTGTTCGATCATTTTTCACATATTGAAAGTTCGATTATCTCAAGAAAATTCGATTATCAGATGTGAAATTCGATTAATTTAAAGTTCGATTATTCATCTTCATGCTTAACACAAATCAACTATTTTCACAAACAGATTAAATCACAAAAATAAGCACACAAGTAGATTATCTCATTCACAAAGATAGGCACAAGCATAATCCCTAAATCATATTAACAACCTAATATAAATCTAACAATGAATAATCTCTGAAGCAGCGTTCTCAGTTAAATGAGTACCACAGAAATCAAATGAAAGACTTACAATTAGAGCAAAGTAATCGAATATAGAAGTATGAAAGATTCAGTTGAGGCACGCGTTTTTGTGATATGGGACTGTGTGTTTGAGAGTGTGATAAAGATTTGACCTAAGTCAATGAGTAGTGTATATATAGAATTGAGTTAACCGAATTGACTGTTATTGTCCTCATTCTTTTCCATTTTACATATTTAACCTTTTAACTTTGCTTTTCTATTTATATTAAGTCCAAAGTTAAGATATGTATAGTATAATGGTTAACGCAAGCTGATGAAAAACAATATATGATGATTAGAAAGATGACAAAGAATTTTTATGGATAAATGTACAAAAGTTTCTCCCCCTCAAAATATGTGAAATTGTGGAAAGAATTTTAAACTTTGAAACAATGGACAAAAAAAACATATTTTGATTGAGATCAACGTTTGCACATTTGGGTTTTTATATATATATATATATATATATATATATAATATATATATATATATATATATATATATATATATATATATATATATATATATATATAAAAGATAGTGAGATAGCAAGACTCGATTAGTTGTTCTTCAGAAAGTTCGCTAATTCTTGAGGAGTCAGGTATCTCATTCCAATTTGGTGAACCAGTTTCACAAAACGATCATGAGGTAAAGCCTTCGTGAAAAGATCCGCCAATTGGTGTTCTGTTCCCACAAAATACAACTCAACGGTACCCTGCTCCACATGCTCCTTGATGAAGTGATATCTGAGAGCAATGTGTTTGGACTTGGAATGTTGCACTGTGTTGCACGAGATAGCGATAGCACTTTTGAAGTCACAGTACATCGGGATTTTCTTGAATATGTAACCATAATCTATCAATTGTGATCGCATCCAAATGATTTGAGCACAACAGGCAGACATGGCTACATATTCTGATTCCGTGGATGAGAGAGACGTACAATCTTGCTTCTTTGACTGCCAGGACACCAGCTTATCACCTAGGAATTGAACACCACCGGATGTGCTCTTCCTTGTATCAATACATCCCGCATGATCCGCATCTGAAAAAGCAGTTAGTGCAAAACCAGAATCCTTTGGATACCAGATCCCCAAATTAATGGTTCCCTTGATGTATCTAAGGATTCTTTTAACAGCAGATAAATTTCTTTCTGTTGGGTTAGACTGATAGCATGAACATAGGTATGTGGCAAATACAACATCCGGTCTGCTAGCGGTGAGATACATGAGAGACCCAATTATGCTACGATAATTTGTAGGATCAGTGGGTTTCCCATGAATGTCAGCATCTAGCTTCGGGGATGAGGAGGACATAGGGGTGTTATAGGTGTCACTAGATGTCATGCCATGCTTTTTTAATATCTCTTGTGCATATTTAGACTGACTTAAGAATATACCACGAGGTGATTGGTGAACTTGTAATCCTAGAAAAAAGTTTAGTTCACCGATCATGGACATCTCAAAGTTTTGTTTCATAAGTTTTGCAAAAGCATTTGAGTACTTTTTGTGGGTAGACCCAAAAATGATGTCATCCACATAAATTTGTACGATGAGAATGTCCTCCCCGTGTTTTTGTATAAACAAAGTCGGGTCTACAGAGCCTTTAGTGAAATGATTAGCAATAAGGAATGCTGAAAGTTTGTCGTACCATGCCCTCGGGGCTTGTTTAAGGCCGTAGAGAGCTTTCTTAAGCCTGTATACGTGTTGTGGATGTTCTGGATCGACGAAGCCCTCTGGTTGTGAAACATACACCTCTTCACGAAGTTGTCCGTTCAGGAATGCTGTCTTCACGTCCATTTGACAAACTATGATGTTCTTATGAGCCGCGTACGCCAGGAACATTCTCACTGCCTCAAGCCTAGCCACTGGTGCAAAAGATTCCTCGAAGTCAATTCCTTCCTCTTGACAAAACCCTTTAGCAACCAACCGAGACTTGTTACGAATAACCGTGCCTTCAGCATCCAGCTTATTTTTCCAAATCCATTTTAAGCCCACAACATAAACTCCATCAGGTTTTTCAACGAGTTCCCAGACTTCCAATCTTTTGAACTGATCCAACTCCTCTTGCATTGATTCAATCCAATTGTCATAAGTCATGGCCTCTTTAATATTTTTCGGTTCAGCTTGACAAACGGTGAGAGCGTAAATGCAAGTTTCACCATCTGTGTGGAGTTTCTGTCGTGTCATAACTGGTTTATCTGGATTGCCAATCACATTAACTAACGGATTATCCCTTGTCCATTTATGAGTAGAAGGGTAGTGTTGAATGTTGTTATTCAGATTTGACGGTTCCATGTTGCTCGAGGAAGATTCTCCTGGTTCGGGAATGGTTGGGGGTGGAGCAAATGGATTGAAAAATGCATTTCCGTCAAAGTCTGATGGTGTTGGAACTTGGTTAGAAATGGGAGAAGAATCTTCAACTGCTGGTTGAGGTGTTTTATCTATGGATGATGATGATTCAGGTTGTGGTGCATCGTCAGCAACTACTGTAGAGGTAGATGTTGATGGATCAGGTGCTTGATTTGGGAGTTGTTGAGCAGCGGAAATTGTGGAAGCCTCTGACGCACTTTTAACCAAACTTTCATCAAACATAGGAGCAAACAGATCTTCCAGATCTTTCCTTTTGAAAGGTAATGGTTCAGCTGAAGATTCTGGGAAGTTCAAACGGTTGTTTGCGGGTTCCAAGCGGTCTTGCTCAAAAGCCATATTTGTGAGTTCATCAAAATTAACGTGTATCGTCTCTTGAATGTCTCCGGTCCGACGATTCCAAATTCTGTATCCCTTGGAGTTCTCACAATAACCAACAAATATCCCTATATCTGCTTTTGCCTTCAATTTACCAAGATCATCTTTATCATTCTTTGGGTAACATAATGCTCCAAAGACATGAAAATAGTTGATATTGGGTTTTCTGCCTTGTATTAGCTCATATGGAGTTTTGTTATGTCTTTTGGTGATCATGCCGCGGTTCTGAGTGTAGCAAGCAGTGTTAACAGCTTCAGCCCAAAGATGATCTGGCAATTGGGCATTGATCAACATAGTTCTAGCTGCTTCCACGAGTGTACGGTTTCGTCGTTCAACTACGCCATTCTGTTCAGGAGTGCGAGCTATAGAATATTGGTGAACAATCCCATGTTTCTCTGTAAATTCCCGAAGAATTTGGTTTTTGAATTCAGTGCCGTTGTCGGTACGAATGATTCTGACGGTGTTGCGGACTTGCACTTGAATCTTTGTGAGAAACGTGGTAACGATAGACGGAACTTGATCTTTTGTGCGGAGAAAGTAAACCCATGTCCATCTTGAGTAGTCATCCACTATTACCAGAATATATCTTTTCCCATTTACAGACTGAACGCGCATTGGACCACACAAATCCATATGAAGCAGTTGTAGGACGTGGTCTGTGCTATGTTCTATTTTTGGTGGAAAATGAGCTCGGTGACTTTTTCCCTGTTCACATGCAGAACACAGATGATCCTTGGCATATCTGAATTTTGGTAAACCATCTACCAATTTTTTCTTTGCCAGGTCGGTCATGGTTTTGAAATTGAGATGAGACAAGCGTTTATGCCATAACCATGCTTTCGTGGGATGAGCCTTGGAGAGTAAACATATAGGAGTCGAAGCTGTCATTCCTTCAAAGGAGATGGTGTAGAGACTAGTTCCCCGTTTTCCTTTCATCAGATCATTTCCTTGAAGATCACGAATAAAGCAGGTTTTCTCCCTAAATGCTACTTCTAAGTCTCCATCACATAACTGACCTACCGAGAATAAATTATGACCCAGACCTTCAACATAGTACACACGACTTATTTCGATGTTCCCATTTACATAGTCGCCATAACCCATGATTGCGGCGAAATGGTCATTCCCGAACCTGACCGTTCCTATAAACTTTGCAACGAAGTTTTTGAGAAGCTTGAGATTGCCGGTCATGTGTCGGGAACAACCGCTATCAACAATCCATAGAACAATTTGAACCACCTGCATCACAATTAGTAGAAACAGATGGAGTAACGGTTGGACCCGTTGGGTTAGAAGCACATGATTTAAGTATCTTAGGTACCCATTTAAAGTTTGCTGTGTTCTCTAGCCAACGTTGCCATTTCCTACTACTTTCAGCTTTCTTCCTAAGGAATGTGCTAGGTGATTTGTTCTTTTTGGGATTTGCTATAGGTGCAACTATGGTCTGCTTTGAAGCTTCGAGTGGTGACTTCCCTAAAATTGATTTGGCAACGGTGTTAGACTTAGGGAGGCCACTAGGTCGTTTCGCTTTTCTCTTCAGCAAAGTTTTAGCAACACAGTTTTGATGATTACCAGATAAGATACGAGTATGACAAAACACACAAGAAGCATTAACATCATTCATAACTGTTAAAGATTCAGCATTCATTACATCTTTTGTAGAATTACACTTAACCAAGCTAGATTCTATTTTGGACATAACATGCGTCTTATTCTCACTAGATGCATTAACTTCTACTTCTCCACTCTTAGATGTTCCACTCTTAGGTAGCCAGATGCTAGTCTTCTTTGGTCTCTTGGTGGTCTTGGATCTTCTACCCTTAGATGTGTCAACTAATCCTGTGGAAGGTGAAGTAAGAGCATTAGTGGTTGTCTTTGATGATGCATTCTTAGGTGCGCTGTCTACTTGTTGCATCCTTGGTACAATCTTATGAACTTTGGTTTTGCCTGTTTCTAAAACTTTGATTTTCTTCTTCAGATCAACAATGATGTGTTGGAAATCTTGATTTTGTGAATCTAATTTTCTGTTAAGGCGGACTGTGTCATTCCTGTTTTGAAGAATTTCATCGAGTTCCTTTTCATTTTGAAACAGTTTAAGTCTTAAGAAAGCCTTTGTATCCTTATATTTTTCAGGAACATGACTGTTTTGAAATGATAAAGATCCTATGAGATGTTGAAATTTTAGTTCGAATTCAGCACTTTGAGTTTGACACCAATCAAGCCTTTTTTGAAGATTAAAAACTTTGTTTTCCACATCATTGTTGATTTGTCGAAGATCCTCATTCTCTTTCTCTAGATTCTTAATTTCGATTTGCAACATCTTCGTATCAACAACATGATTTTTCATAAGACACTCATTACCAGATTCATAAAGTGCATTCATCAACACAGAAACAACGTCACAACTAAGAACATTTTGCAAGAGTCGATCATTTTCTTTTTCCAAATTCTTCTTTTGAACTTTTTGTTTTTGAAATTTGGAGTCTTTAGCTTTGAAAATGTTCTTCATTGATAGAACCTCGTCAACTAGATCTTCTTCCCATTGTGATGCACATTTCTTCAAGTGTTTGACATGAGGTAAAAAAAAATTTTGAAGAATTTCTATCTTTTCTTTTTCCACAGGAGAGAAAAAAGAAGAGACAGTGATTTTAGAATTAAACTCAATTTCATTTTCTAAAAATTTGATGTCTTCCATAAATGTCTCAAAATGTTTGACAATTTTAAATGCTGGAGGCATTTGTCGATCAACATCATTCTCTGTCAAATAATTGTCGAGATGTGCATCATTTTGGGAGAGATGATATATTTGTTCTGAGGTACGTATCAGCGTATGTTATGGTTTATCTTTTGGTGGCACAAATGATTTGCTTATGTGAGGTCGTTCATTATAATCATAATGTACTCTTGAAAACTTGTTTTGTGAATTTGATCGACCCTCAATCTTGTTTGCAAGAAAATCAGTTTCTTCATCAACAGAATACATAACAACACGTTGAAAGGAATCATCTAACAAAAATGTTGCATTGTATAACTTAAGATTTTCTTTGAGTGCTTTGTGTGAATTACGGGGTGTGTCACTTCCAAGTGCAAAACTTACTCCTTTCGGACTTGGTTTTATAGTTAGTTTTTGAATTTGTGTTACAGAATTACCCGTTTTATACACAACATTTTGAAATTCTTTGAGTTTGGTTTCCAAATCCAGAATTTCCTCAAGATATGAGTCAACACGTTTCCTAGTGGCTTGCTTTTCGTCAAGAAGATCCTGCTGAGATGTTGAAAGCTCTGATTGAGTTTTTAACAACTCAGAAGTTAACGCATCAATTTGTTTTTTGAATTCAAATTGATCCTTTTCTTTTTGAGAGAGAAGCTCAGCCTTAGAATCGGTTAATTCACGTACTTGGTTTTGCAAATCTTGAACTTTGACATATTCTTTTTGGAAAGCGATTTCAAAAGATTGTTCTCGTTTTTCTTGATGTTGGTATCCAGAAAGTTGTTGTTTATAGCACTCATTGTCCATTGTTAACAACGCAATCTTTTCTTTCAGATTTGTATTGATTGCATTGCATTTTTCAATTTGTGATTGGGTGGACATGATTAAGGCCTGAAGCTCCGAATCTTGATTATTCAAATTCTCATTTTGTTCAATCTGATCATGATTGTCATCTTCTATTAGATCATCAAATGAGACAACTGGTCTATCATCATCAAATGATATATCAGTGTTGATTTGATTATCTAAAGAAGATGAGAATGGTGAATCATTTTGAACAGAATGTTCACTTGAGAATGAAGATGCGGAAGGTGAAGCAATCTCATGTAGTAAACATGGTGGATCAAGTACCTGAGAAAGACCGTCAGTATCGTAGACCGGGCCTGTCTCGGATGTATTCATTTCCTGCATATTAGCCATGAGCATGACAGCTGCGTTTGCCTCAAGATCCTCCATATCATCTTCTGAGTCTGCATTTGCCATGAAGCTGTTTTCTTTCACATTCATCAAGCTTGCTTTCTCATCCTTAAGTGCCATCAAGAGAGCTTCTTTGTGATATGCACTGCCCATAGTACGAGGCTTTGGACATGCAGTAGCCATATGACCATTCCCTCCACAGTTGTAGCATGTGACTGTGGTATTTGCAATGCCTTTTGATTCTTTTCCAGTCAATTGATTCCTGTTCTGATCTGCCCCCATATAATTCCTATTACCCCCAGACTGAAACCTTTGTGACCCATATCCTCCTCTGTTTCCTGAACCAAACCTTCCCGATGATCTGTTCTGAATTTCTACCCGACCATCATTAACAACTGCCTGATTCCTTGTGTTTGAAGATGAGCGAAGGCGGTTGTTTGATTTGTTTGTGAATTTTCCAAATGCTTTAGCAATCAACCCAAATGCTTCATTGAGGGAACTGAAAGCTTCTTCTTCTTCATCATATTCACTGTTGGTGTAAAAGTTGGAGTCAGTGTTGTTGTAGGTTACCATTTGGTTGCCTGATTGTTGAGATGGTGGTTCATATGGGACAAGTTGGTTTTGAGGTTGAAAGCTTGGTTGATAAGATGAGTTTCCAAATTCCTTAGAAGGTAGAGAGAAGTTTGGTTGAGCCATTAGTGCAAGCGAATTAGGTTGTGGTCCTGGTATGAAACCTCCTCTTGCTGCTACTTCTTTGTCCACCTCTGATTGATGTTGTTTGAGAAAATCATAAATCAATCCATATTTGATCTCACCAATCTTCTTTGATTGCCTAACAAACGTTGCATATTTCTGCCATTCAGGACCTAGGCATCCCAGAAATTTGGAGTTGATTGCAATCCTTGGAAACTTCATGTCATGACGATCAAGGTCATTAACAACATTGGTGAAGCGGTGGTAGTATGATTCAATTGTCTCTCCTAGTTCCATAACAAAATTGTTGAATTCCATGTACAATTTTGATTCAAGGTCTTCCTGATTGAGCTCTGTTCCTTCCATCAGAAGATGCACATGTTCCCACATATCATTTGCAGTCTTCTGAGCATCAACACTTCGATAGATGGGATTTGGAATTCCCTGAAGTATGAATGCCATTGCCATTCCATTTGCTTCTTGTTGTAAGGCTTGTTCGGCTGTATAGTTAGAAACAGCAGTAGGGGTGGATGTTTCTTCTCTTTCAGGAGTTGTTGGAACAACAATTACTGGTTCAGGAAAGGGCCCCACAGTGATGACATGCTTCAAATACGGTCCATGGGGTTTGCGAAGTTCAATGAATCCGAGAAACCTACTTGCCCATTGCACATAGTTTCCAGGTGTTAACATGGGTGGAGTATCTTGATTTCCAGCCTCATGACGAGATTGCTGACTGCTTATAGCTTCACACATCTTATGAAACCAGTGAGGTTCTCTGGACACTGAAGGATTGTTCTGAAGGTAATTTTGTTGCATTATTTGTTGTGGAGATAGTTGTGGTGGAGGAATGAATTGATGTTGTTGCACATATGCATGATGTTGTGGATATTGTTGAGGAAACTGTTGTTGTTGTTGAGAGTATTGTTGTTGCTGAGGATATTGCTGTAGCTGGTAGTAGTAATTAAAGTGTGGTGGTTGAGACATCTTGTAGTAGCTTGAAACGGTTAAGGATCTTTAAAGGATAAAGACGGTTGTTGTGTGAAGATTAGATAAGGATCAATTACTTGTTCGGTTAAGCACTTGTTCGATCAAAGTTGTTCGGTTACTGAAATTCGACTACTGAAATTCGATTACTGAAGTTCGACTACTAAAGTTCGACTACGAAAGTTCGGTTACGAGAGTTCGAATACGAAAGTTCGACTACTTGAAGTTCGACTACTTGAAGTTCGGTTACTTGAAGTTCGACTACTTGAAGTTCGGTTACTTTGAAGTTCGGCTACTTGAAGTTCGGTTACTTGAAGTTCGACTACTTGAAGTTCGACTACTTGAAGTTCGACTACTTGAAGTTCGACTACTTGAAGTTCGACTATTTGAAGTTCGACTACTTGAAGTTCGACTACTTGAAGTTCGGTTACTTGAAGTTCGACTACTTGAAGTTCGACTACTTGAAGTTTGACTACTCCAGAAATTCGATTAGACCACCTAACTCGGTGAATAATCAGTAGCAAGTTCGATTAACGTACAAGTTCGGTCAATGAAACTTCGATGAACAAAAAGTTCGATGAATATATCTGAAGAACAGTAACAACTCGGATGAACAGTAACTAGTCTAACAATTCGGATTGCTTAATTTTATTCTTAGATCTAACCTTCTAACAACCTAAATTACCCCTAGGCGAATGATACCACTTGATGTTTTATACTTTTATGAATTAAGCTACCACTAATTACCTACTAATTACCTACTAATTAGCTACTAGATCTAGAGAGAGAAAGCTAGAGAGAGAAAGCTAGAGAGAGATGATTACACAATAATACCAAATGATTAGAATTCATCAACCAACAACCCTCTCCCTTGGATGGGAGGGGTATTTATAGTTTTACATGAGAAATGGGCTACTAGCCCAACTTACTTAACATAATACATAATTAACAATAATAAATGATAAAATGACACAGCCCATGGGCCTTCTACACGGGCTGGGCCTAAAAACAAACCTAAAGGCCTAAGCAACCTAATACAAATGATCAATACTTGAAATATTACAAAACATGTTCCCAACAGAAAGTTTTAACAGGTTCATCAATAAGAATGTTTCAATACGTACCTTGTTGATCAGTTTTTTGCCTTGCTTCTTCATTCTCCGCTTCTTGTGGCGTCACTACCAGCGTTTGTTGGATTTGTCCATCAATCGCTAAGTTTAGATACAAGTTTTTTTAGGTAAATGTTTAAAAAAATTATATAATATTACTGATGAACATATGAAAATCATATGTTCACTTTACATTTAAATAATTAAGTAACATAGTTATGATTACAAGTTCCATCTACGAGCTACAGATTCTATTAGAGACACTACCAACTATTTAAGTTCATCTGATGAACACTTTCCATAATCAATATATACACAAGACACTGCCCAAAAGCAACCAAACTGCTACAAAACGCAAAACACTGCCCTGAAACTCCATTATTAGGTTCCCACTATAAGGTTCATCAGATTATCATTTTTGTGTACCTTCTATAGGCAGCCAATCTTCTGAAAAAAGATGCCACATACAAAAGTACTGATGAACGTATAGTAAAATGTATACCTTTAATAGTTATTGTTTTCTGTTTCTTCTTTGGAGTCCTCATATTTTTTATCAGCATGTTATCTTCATCTTCTCCGATCACTGCCTGTACATTCAGATCTTCTGTTGTACCTACCTCTATTTTTTGGTTTTCTTCGATCACTGACTCTACATTCAGATCTTCTGTTGTCACTACCTCTATTTCTTGGTTTTGTCCATCAGCCTCTGAATTTAGACACAATAACTAATGAACCAAAAACATAATAGCAAAAAGATATACAATACATCTGATGAACATTTAATAAAATCATATCTTCAATCATCTGTAAACCATGCTCTTCAACTGCTGCAAAAAGAGATGCCAATTATTTTTTTCATAGATCATCATATAAATACTGTTTTTAAGAAATGCTTACCTTCATCATTCTTCTTATTTCTTTTTAAGAAGTGCTTAATAAGGCTTCTTGTCCATTTTGGTTTGGTTGAGGGTTCTTCAACATTTTGAATTTCTGCATCATCATTCTCTATCTCCTCTTCATCATCTTTCTCATTCTCTATCTCTTCTTCTTCCTCATTCTCTATGTTCTCTGCATCATCATCCTTCGTTTCTTCTTCTTCTTCCTCCAATTCTTCTTCTTCGTCCTCCGTTTCTTCAGCTTTACAAGTCCTTCGTTTTCTGCTTTTTCCAAACATCATCTCTTCCAATTCTTCCATCGATTCTGTTTTCCAGTATTCAAACGCTGGGGTTTTTGGATTTTTCAGAAGTGAATTGGCAAATATCACCTGCATTTTTAAGTTAAAGTTAGATTAAAAAAAATTTAGTTCATCATTTTTAATTTGCATCAACGATAAAGTATATAGTAATTACCTCCAGTAGCAAGATTGGTCCATAGAATCGTTTTCCCGGTATCCATCTTAACCTTTCGGACATCAGATAATCCACCACATATTGGCACCAATCCATTTCTCTTACCTTCTCAAGATCGATAAGAGATGGGATGACTCCTAGATTCAGAGTCCCTGTTGATACCACATGGGACAAAATAGTACAAAACAATACTAGAAAGTTCATCTTAAACAGCTTTTCACTATCATTTGTCTTAATTTGATGCCTAATTACTTTCATCAATTGTTTAGCATACAATCTAGGAATACCCTTGTACTGGTTTTTCCATTCTATGTAGGTTTCATTTGATATTTCCTTCAAAATATCACGCACATCAACTGCAAATGTGCTAATTGGGAATCCGAATGTTTAGTGAACTAGTTCAGGGGTTATGTGTATAGTTTCACCAAAGACATTCATGATTCCTGATTTACCGTCAAACCTATTTAGCAACCAATACCCTAAATGACCTGGCATTATATTTATTTCAAACTCCAACAACGATGCAAAACCCAAACTTGAAACTGCTTGTTTTTTATCCTCGGTTATTTTCTGAACAGTCTCATATAATGGACCAGGAAAATTTTTTATTTTAACCAATGGAAAATTTTTTTTTTTGCTTGGGTTGGAGAAGATTTAGTACAGGCTTAAGGTCTTCAGAGAGAACAGGTTTGGAAGGTTTAGCTGAACCTGAAGGTTTGGAAGTAGAATCGGTTGCAGGTTTTTTTTTTTTTTTTTTTTTTTTTTTTTTTTTTTTTTTTTTGAATAACCTGTTTGTCAGCTTTTGATGAACCACCAAATGCATCATCAACAAAGTCATCATCACTTGGTGAATAAGCTTTTAAGGTCAATGGTTTCTTTTCTTTTTTAGCCTCTTCACCTATCCAATAAAACAAACACCAACTGATGAACATACTTTCAATGCAAAATAACTATAAACACTTTTTTCATCTTAAAACTTAAAACAACTGATATAAGGTGGTGTTTGTTTCATCTTATATAGCCGGCTTGTGACTTATAAACCGAAGATTTTCAAAAAAAGCTTTTAGGTTCATCAGTTATTTTGCATTGAAAGTATGTTCACCAGTTATAGGCGACTTAGTGCGTTGGTGTTTGTTTCAGCTTATATAGCTAGAATTGTGGCTTATTTTGAAAATCTTCGGTTTATAAGTCACAAGCCAGATATATAAGATGAAAAAAACACCGCCTTATATCAGCTGTTTTAAGTTTTAAGATGAAAAAAGTGTTTATAGTTATTTTGCATTGAAAGTATGTTCATCAGTTGGTGTTTGTTTTATTGGATAGGTGAAGAGGCTAAAAAAGAAAAGAAACCGTTGACCTTAAAAGCTTATTCACCAAGTGATGATGACTTTGTTGATGATGCATTTGGTGGTTCATCAAAAGCTGACAAACAGGTTATTTAAAAACAAAAAAAACCTTCAACCGATTCTACTTCCAAACCTTCAGGTTCAGTTAAACCTTCCAAACCTGTTCTCTCTGAAGACCTTAAGCCTGTACTAAATCTTCTCCAACCCAAGCAAAAAAAAATTCCATCGGTTAAAATAAAAAATTTTCCTGGTCCATTATATGAGACTGTTCAGAAAATAACCATGTCCATGACAACTACGAAGCAAATCTTTCATACGAAGCCAGGCTTCGACGAGTGATTCATTAGGATTTTGTGTGAAAGCACGAATTTCTCCCATGAGTCGGTCAAACATGGCAGGTGGAAAGAATCGGCTTACAAAAGCTTGCCTCATCTCCTCCCAAGTATTGATAGTTCCTGGGGTTAATTCGTTGTACCACACTTTTGCATCTCCAGCAAGTGATGATGGAAAAAGTTTGAGTTTAATGGCGTTGACATCGGTGTCGCCATATCGGAACATGCCACAAATTTTGATGAATTTGGCAATGTGTTTATGCGGATCGGCCCGCGAACGGCCATCGAATTGGCGGTCTTTGATCATAGAAAGATGGTGACCTTTCACGGTGAAATTGTCACCAAGGTTAACAGCAACAATAGCAGCTCCAGGAGTGGGTGCTACGGCTCGGTTGGTGGCCCACATGGGTTGATCGTCAGCCATGGGAAAAGGTTGATCAGTGAATGGGTTATAAACGACTTTGGCTTCGAAAAGGTTATCAAACGGTTGGTTTGGTACTCTTGGTACACGGTTGGTTAATGGAACAAAGGGTGTTCCTCTTCTTCTTGGTCTTCAGATTAAACGTTCGGGATCTCAAAGAGGTGAAATTGGTTCTATTCCAGTGGAGCGAGTGTTCATACAATTCCCAAGGAAGATATAGTTGTTGATAAACCTATAAAAGTAAGTGAGAGTTCAAGTAAAACACACGAGCAAAGAGTGAAAACAGTTTGAAAAGATCAGATCAGATGATCCGAATCGGATACGGGTTGAATCCGATCGGTTGGATCAAAGTCTAAGCGATCCGATCGGATGGCAGGCGTGCCGATCGGATAAACGTCTCGGTAAAAATTGATTATTGGGGAACCGATCGGATGGGAGTCTAACCGATCGGATGGTTGTCTCGGATTTTTTTTCGACAACGAACTTGGTAAGAGATGGACTTCTAAAACTTACAGAAACACAATCAAAATCCCCGGCAGCGGCGCCAAAAACTTGATGTGTTACGTGTGTGTACAAGTTTTAAATTTATAAGGGTTGAATTACCGAATCTAGAAATAACACATACGAGCAAGTGAACTCGTCTGTTATAGAAAGATTATGATGGTAAGTCGGGATCGTTCGCAGGGATTTGTGAGTGAATTGAGTTGTAAGTATAAAAGCTATTAAAAGTAAATCTCAAAAACAAGCAATAATGATAATATGATAATTTAAATGATTAAAACTACACTTGCTTAGACTAGTATACTATTCTTGATAAGCATGATTGTGATAACTTTTGTTAACATGTTGGTTATGATAATTAGTTGCTGAACTAATCTATTGTTCTTACAAGTTAAACCTTCGTCAAGATTTTAGTTTATAAAAACAAGCATTAAGTTTAACGAATCAATTCAAGATCAATTCAAGTTTCATAAGTTTGGATTAACAAACTTAAACACAAAAATAATATTTTGTTTTATCAAATAAGCTTAGGAAATGGTCAATACAAAAGGTAACCGATCATACACAAAAAGGTTACAATTGATTGTAAATTACTAATCTTTCGACCTATGAGGTGGATGCGCATTTGATGCGTGGGTTTTGCAACCTTACAACAGGTTTTACCTCTCGAGGGATCTCAAGAGGCTTACAACCCCACCAGGCAGTGTACCTGACCGATGTAGTATAGTGTAGTGGTAAGTACGGGGGATTGATCGTTCTCCACAGGGAATAGTGTTCGTTAGGTGTGAAAGGCTACTCTAATTAGGTCTAAGGGTTGAGGAAGATTCTTTTTATGTTTTTATATTTTATAAAAGCAAGTAAAATCTCGGGTTTTGAAGGAGTGGGCGGAATTAGTTGCTAGTCAACTAACCCAAATTACTACAAATGCAAATAAAATAAAATAACAAAAATGAAAAGTGGTGAGAAACTTATGTGTAGAGAAATGTGTTTACTTAGATTTCCTTACTCCCTAACTATCTTTTACCGGTTAATTAGTGTGTATTAGTCGCGTGGATGACGGGTGTATTCCTTAATACCATTCGTGGGGTGGCGTACTTACTTCCCCAAACTCTACAAGCTCCTACTTCACTCCTATGTCGAGCCGGCTAGGAAGCTCCTAACATGGGATCACTAGAATTCGCTTATGCATTAAATACAACCATAAAAACCTTTAGTACGCGTTTGGTTCATGTTTCTTAAGACGTTCAAGCAAGTTACCGAATAGGAAGTTAGCCAGTTTTCTTAAGCCTAACATAGATAAACAATCATCCAATACAACTAACAACACACTAACAACCAATAATCAATAACTAGGTTTCATTAGATCTAAGCAAACACAAGATAAAATTAGCCTAACATGTTAAACAAAAGACAAGCATAAGATAGAATCAAACAACACATAGACATATTGAATGATTAATTGATAACTTATCTTTCAATGAAACATGGAAGATCTCAAGGCAAAAAGCCCTGAAAAAGTAGCTAAAATCGTCTTAGGGTTTTATCCCAAAATTCCACACACTAAGCTCTCTCTCAATGACAAAAAATTAGAAAACTATATATAGACTTTGACATCTGACGGCGTCACCTTATGCATTGTGACGCCGTCACCTCGCCGCTTTTAGGGTTCCCGGATGACCATCTTGACGCCGTCCCTCTTTAGCTCTTCAAAAATCCATTCTGGCTTATCAAGGCTTGACGCCGTCGGATCCTGAACGTGACGCCGTCCCCTTATGATTTAAGCCGTGACGCCCTTGATTTAGTTAAAGCGTGACGCCGTCAGAATTCTCATGCAAACTCACTGGCCCGTCATGAGTAAATTTCACATCCAACTTTTCTTGCCAAGGCATGACGCCGTCCCATGTTAATTGTGACGCCGTCAAGAGTAACTTTTAGCCGATTCTTGAGACTTTGCCGTTTTCTTCACTTTAATGCTCCAAAAACGTCCAAAATGCCTCCTTTTCCAGATTTCTCCTCAAAAGTACCTAAAATGACAAAAGGAACGATTTAGGGCAATATTTGATCAAATAAATACGATTTCGGGCTTAAATG
This sequence comes from Artemisia tridentata subsp. tridentata, assembly GCA_021014915.2. Taxonomy (NCBI): domain Eukaryota; kingdom Viridiplantae; phylum Streptophyta; class Magnoliopsida; order Asterales; family Asteraceae; genus Artemisia; species Artemisia tridentata. Next base: position 458,459,079 of record CP139509.1, read on the forward strand.
ACCCCTTAAAAGCGGTACACTTTTCGCCTCATCAAATACCCTTACACTTGAGATTTGCTTGTCCTCAAGCAAATGCGCTTTTATTCTAATCAAAATACAAGTTAGGGGTCATTTAATGCAAACATAAAAGTAATTACAACAAATAATCGTTCCACTTCAATCATAATAAGCACGGAGATTACATACTAGCACCTCACAAGTAGTGTTTAGATACTCACATCTCTCAAGTGTCATCAAAATAAATCTCATAAATGAAAACGGAAAATATCTCTCACTACCTGTCATAGCAAATAGATTACCATAGGCTTGGGAAAGGATCGAAAACCTCCTCCACTAGGCGTAAGCACCTAAGATAAACTATCAAAGAGGGCTTTTAAATGGGTTATAACGTTAGGTGTAGGGAAAAGGAAAACACGGTTTTGTTGGATAAAGGATATTTTACTGGTGGCGAGTTAAAGATCTTGATCAATTACATGTACTATACAATGTTGCTAAGCCAAGACTAGACTCGATCTTAAGCTAAAAACAAAATAACAAAATAACAAAAACATAAAATAAACATAAAATGAAACGGGATGGTAGTCCGTATGTTTTTTCTACTTTTTCTTTTCTCATTTTTTTGTGTTTTTCTTGATTTTTCGATTTTTTTTTTTTTTTTTTTTTTTTTTTTTTTTTTTTTTTTTTTGCATACACTTTTACCCTACCATCCAAAATAATACATCATAGGGGCGTTGCATCCCCTTACACTTGAACTTTTACATAACTTTACAAATAACTATTCTAATGACTCGAATTAAGATAATTGAAAAACTTGGAGTACTTTTAAAACATTTAGCACATATGGGGGTAATAAATGATGTTCTTCCCCATTACTCCATTACACTAGTACTTTACCCATGAGTCCCAATCGTCCCAAAACAATATGTACAAGGATATGACTCGACTTAGCAACCATGTAATCAACTAGATAATTAACTTGGGTTTAAACAAATGTTGTAACAATAATGCACTAAAGATGAGTGCATACAAGGTAGGCTAAGGCGATTTGGGTGTACATTTTAGTGGGGTGTAACAAATTCTTCCTTTAAGTAAAATGCTTAAAGGTTGAAATGAAAAGATAGGCTCTGAGGGGTGTACTAGGGGTATCGTGTACTAAAAATGAGTACAACGCAAAGGGTGTGGGAGAATTACTTGACCAATGTAGCCAATGTAATTATAACAAAAACACAGGTGTAAAACATGGGTTAATCCTAATGCCTCTTATCATGTAATAAATCTAACTACACGAATGTAGTCTCACTTGTGGCCTTGGAATGGTCCTAACGCAAGTTCTAGAATCTAAGTGCTACCGGTACACACATCATAGCATAAATGCTTTTCCTACCAATTCTAGGGGCGAACCTCACATATTTGGGGGTGGAAAATTTTTTAGTGGTACGGTTTTTGTGCTAGTCATATAACTCCTATCCGTGAGACGCTCATTAAGATCAAAGTTTCACTCCTATATGTTGTAAAAAATTTTAAATTTGGCACTAAAATTACCTTAACAAGTATTTCTCTCAGTTTTATTACACATCTACCATCAAACAAACAAAAATCAAGCGCAATTGTATTCTCAAAAATCGTACTTTTACCCTCCCCTTACACTTAAGATGAACATTGTCCCCAATGTTCAAATGACAAATGTAAAAGCATAAAGTAAAAGAATGAAATCAAATACTCCCCTGATTCGCTCGTTGGATAATGAAATTACACGGTTAAATCTTCCTCCAAAGAGAATGTTGAAGCTCCATGACTAATGCATCGCCATAAGCTTGATTCCATAAACATCTCCTTGTCTAAAATAACCTGTTGAGCCTGAGAAAACAAACACGAAAACCTGCATAACATCGGCGGGATAAAATCTATATATAAGGATATAATGCTTGTGGAATGATAATTTTGCAGATTCCTAGAGATTATAAGTTGGAGATTTTAATAAAAACTTTTTATGAAAACAAAACCTTCAAAAATTTCTGGAAATTAAATCTGACGCCGTCAGGTTATAACCCCTGACGCCGTCAGAAATGACCTGACAAAAATTTTCATTTTAAGTTTCCGGAAAATTTCTGGAAAAACCTTTACCTTACTTCCTAGAAATCCTGCAAAACATCATTATGACTCGATACAAGCATTTGACTTAAACAATTACGAATATGTATGCTAATTTATTATTATTACGATTCATGTTAATTTGTGTTCTAATAAACCGATTTAGATTTCCCTTACACTTATCTTTTGCAAAATACCTTTATATGTAGTTAAGACGAAGTTAAAAACAACATAAAGCATTTTCACAATTTTAGTTTTGAACATGAATCAATAATAATAAAAATTAAACATACATACGGAAGCAAATAAAATCAAACAAACAAATAAATAAACACACAAAGCAAATAAAGTTTGGGCTGCCTCCCAAGAGCGCTTGTTTTTGTTCGAGTCACGAGCCTGACTCTACCCTTATTTAACGGAAATAGGGGAGGTTTTCCCTACACTTAGGATTAAGTGTGGGTGAAAGTAGCGATACACACCCTTAGGGTGGAAATATACCACGTGAGGAAAGAGTGACGGGTGAATTATATGCTCAAAGGTGCGGGATCCTATCATCATAACCTTACCTAATTCAATTGGGTTAGTGGGCGGATTAAGATTTTCTCCTAGAAAGGGATCATCTTCTATCAACTTCGAGAGACTCCAAGTTAAGAATCCACTTTGACCTAATAAACCCGGTTTAAACCCATAATGTTTCTTGTGATCAATCATAAATGGGTGATGTAAGTATGTAAGGTCATGGTTCACTCCGAAGTTAGCTTCCTCTCTACAAGGCCTAGAGTCTACTACCTTAATCTTAACATTACCCGGACTACATGGTTTGATGGGTGGATCGGGACCTAATTCAATTCCTAAGTTCACATCTAAGGATGGAAGATTAGGTAACGGTTTTGGTTTAGGCTCTGGTTCATCAAAACTAGGAACTTCCATAGAACTAAAAGAAAGGTTATGACTACAAGTATTCAAACCTATTTCTTCTAGTTTTGTTTCTTTCAAAGGTTCTACTTCAATTGGGGTTCCTATAGTCCCTTCTACTTCTTCCGGGTAAGTCACGGGCGGTGTGTATGCCTCGAATGATGGTAGGACTTGTGGGGTACTTTGTAGGTTTGTGTTATTTACTTCATCCTTCCTTGTCTCTATATCAATTATATCCACATCATGTGTTTTAGTAGAATCTAACCCAAACATGTTCCTAAGTATCTCAAATCCTTCTCTAGCCATTTCAAGTTCTAAGTCCGATTCATAAGAATCTTCCCCGATAACATGATTACTATGTTCAATTTGCCTAAAGGATTCATCATGTGTTCCTTGAGATTCAAAGTCATTGATCATAAAACCTAGGTCTTTTTGCTCAATATGCTCATGTTCTGCTAAATCCTCCTCAATTGTTTCCTCAAGTTGTGATGTATACGAACTCATTAATTCATTAAACTTATGGTTCACGGTTAGGAGGCTTTCCTCAAAATTTTTCCAAAGGGTCTTATTAAAAGGAGTTGATCCTAACAATGATTGTTTAATAGAAGCCACACATGCACATAATTCATCAAACCTATCAAACTTTATACCCATCTCCTCTTGTATATATCTAAGATCACTTAAAAATTCATTGGAACAACAGGAAGCAAATCTATCCGTGTAAAGTAATTGTTCCTCTATTGTTAATGATCTAAATGGAATTTCATCCGCCATGGTGACAAATGAAAATGGTTTTACAAACAAAGGGCACAAAGAAAAAGATAGACTAAAGAAATCTAATAAAAAGAAAAATAAAAATCTCACTAGAAAAGAATCTAGTGAGTAGACCTAATAAAATAAAAATTCAACCTAAACAATAACTATTCCCCGGCAGCGGCGCCAAAAACTTGATGCGTGGGTTTTGCAACCTTACAACAGGTTTTACCTCTCGAGGGATCTCAAGAGGCTTACAACCCCACCAGGCAGTGTACCTGACCGATGTAGTATAGTGTAGTGGTAAGTACGGGGATTGATCGTTCTCCACAGGGAATAGTGTTCGTTAGGTGTGAAAGGCTACTCTAATTAGGTCTAAGGGTTGAGGAAGATTCTTTTTATGTTTTTATATTTTATAAAAGCAAGTAAAATCTCGGGTTTTGAAGGAGTGGGCGGAATTAGTTGCTAGTCAACTAACCCAAATTACTACAAATGCAAATAAAATAAAATAACAAAAATGAAAAGTGGTGAGAAACTTATGTGTAGAGAAATGTGTTTACTTAGATTTCCTTACTCCCTAACTATCTTTTACCGGTTAATTAGTGTGTATTAGTCGCGTGGATGACGGGTGTATTCCTTAATACCATTCGTGGGGTGGCGTACTTACTTCCCCAAACTCTACAAGCTCCTACTTCACTCCTATGTCGAGCCGGCTAGGAAGCTCCTAACATGGGATCACTAGAATTCGCTTATGCATTAAATACAACCATAAAAACCTTTAGTACGCGTTTGGTTCATGTTTCTTAAGACGTTCAAGCAAGTTACCGAATAGGAAGTTAGCCAGTTTTCTTAAGCCTAACATAGATAAACAATCATCCAATACAACTAACAACACACTAACAACCAATAATCAATAACTAGGTTTCATTAGATCTAAGCAAACACAAGATAAAATTAGCCTAACATGTTAAACAAAAGACAAGCATAAGATAGAATCAAACAACACATAGACATATTGAATGATTAATTGATAACTTATCTTTCAATGAAACATGGAAGATCTCAAGGCAAAAAGCCCTGAAAAAGTAGCTAAAATCGTCTTAGGGTTTTATCCCAAAATTCCACACACTAAGCTCTCTCTCAATGACAAAAAATTAGAAAACTATATATAGACTTTGACATCTGACGGCGTCACCTTATGCATTGTGACGCCGTCACCTCGCCGCTTTTAGGGTTCCCGGATGACCATCTTGACGCCGTCCCTCTTTAGCTCTTCAAAAATCCATTCTGGCTTATCAAGGCTTGACGCCGTCGGATCCTGAACGTGACGCCGTCCCCTTATGATTTAAGCCGTGACGCCCTTGATTTAGTTAAAGCGTGACGCCGTCAGAATTCTCATGCAAACTCACTGGCCCGTCATGAGTAAATTTCACATCCAACTTTTCTTGCCAAGGCATGACGCCGTCCCATGTTAATTGTGACGCCGTCAAGAGTAACTTTTAGCCGATTCTTGAGACTTTGCCGTTTTCTTCACTTTAATGCTCCAAAAACGTCCAAAATGCTTCCTTTTCCAGATTTCTTCTCCAAAGTACCTAAAATGACAAAAGGAACGATTTAGGGCAATATTTGATCAAATAAATACGATTTAGGGCTTAAATGACCCCTTAAAAGCGGTACACTTTTCGCCTCATCAGGTGGTTTTCAATCAATCCAATTTGATAGACAAAAGCATTCTTATTACAACCACAATTAAGTTTCTTTGTTTAACCAAGAATAATGGGTAAAAACAATCATTCATAGATAAATGATTATAACTAGTTGAATAACAATAAACCTTTCGACCTTTAGAATTACTAACAACTAGTCAAATTTGATTAACAAATGTCACTATGAAACTTAAGCACAATTGGATCTTAGAATTAACTTGAAATTGAATTAAAACATGTTATCACAATCATACGCTGTTGGGAATTAAATGTTCTGAAGATTAGTATTGGGAATTAAATGTTCACAAGGTCAGTACTGCTCAACGAAATACACTAAGTGTTGATACTGCTGCTAGTGTATTAATACTACTGCTAGTGTATTTGATTCTACTGCTAGTGATGGAGATTCTACTGCCGCAAGGATACTACTGCTAGTGCATCAGATACTGCTGTTGGAGTGACTCATTCTACTGCTGAATGGATAAGTGTCGCGTATACTACTGCTTTATGGATAAGTATAAAAAGATATTTGTGTATAAAAGTCAAAGATATACGGTAGATAATATCTTTGATAGGTGTTCAGTCAACAAGTTGTGTACACAGATACAAGTTGTATCTTAGGGACTGACACACATAATATGCAAGTAGTTCGACAAGACTTATCATTATTGTAAAGATCTCCTTTCTTGTATAAAAGGGAGATCTTATCTTAGTTACATTTGTGCTTAATAGAAAATATTCAAGAGTCTAAGAGAGTTGAATAGTGAACGAGTTAGAAAAACATATCAGTCATTGTTTTTCTTTGTAACAAAGATTCAAGGTTTGTAACCCTAGTGATAGTGAAGATCATTCGTATTATTCTTAATAATATTGAATCGTTTGGTGTTAAACATTCTGTGTTCATTATCAAATTCAACAACCACCACTGTTCCATTTCCAATAACAATATCCTTCTAAGTGTGGTTAAGTAGATTCCGCATACTTAATCATATTCACTCAAAGTATCACATACACACGTTATAAAGGACTAACATCCTATCAAGTGTATTACAATCCTCACAAGTGGTATCAGAGCTAGGCTGATATCTTTGATTTAGAAGAAGATGAAATGGACATGGAGTCTATTCAAACGAATGTTGCTGCTAAGTTGCCAATGTTAAAGCAGAATGAGTTTGATATGTGGAGGTTAAGGATAGAGCAGTATTTCCAAGTGCAAGACTATACACTTTGGGAAATTATTGAAGAAGGCAACTCTTTCAAGCCTACAACCACTACATCAACAGTTGATGATAAGTTAGTGACAACTGTTAATACCAACCCAACAACTGGAGAAGATAGAGTAAAGAAGAAGAATGACCTCAAGGCCAGAAGTATGCTGATGATGACCATTCCAAATGATCAACTTTTAAACTTCAGCAAGTTCAAAGATGCCAAGTCATTATTTGAGGCCATTGTTGCAAGGTATGGTGGGAATGAAGCCACCAAGAAGACCCAAAAGACTCTTCTCAAGCAACACTTTGAAAACTTCTCTTCAACCAACAATGAATCATTAGACCACATGTTTAACAGGCTTCAGAAGATTGTGAGCCAACTTGCTATTCTTGGGGTGGACATACCTCAAGAAGATTTAAACTCAAAATTTCTGAGAAGCTTACCTGAAGAGTGGGCTATGCATGTTGTTGTCTAGAAGAACAAGCCAGACATTGACACCATGAATCTATTGGACTTGTATAGCAACTTTAAAATTGTGGAACAAGATGTGAAGAAGACCGGAGCATCTACTTCAAACACTGGGAACATGGCATTTGTGTCATCTCCTAGTACCTCAAATCCAGTTGAAGATGTGAAGGTTGATATGGGAGTTGGTACTGCTAGTTCATCAAGCAGTACTATTGGTATTATGGATGAGAAGACTTGTTGTGCCTTTCTAACAAGTCAGAATGATGGGTCCATGCTTACTCATGAAGACCTCCAAGAAATCAATGATGATGATTTGGAGGAAATGGACCTTAAATGGCAAATTTCTCGTCTTAGCATGAGGGCTAATAAATTCTATCAAAGGACAGGGAAGAAGATCACTATCAGCAGCAATGATACTGCTGGTTTTGACAAGTCAAAGATAGAATGCTACAACTGCCACATGATGGGGCACTTCTCAAGAGAATGTAGAAGACCAAGGCATCAGGATGGCAAAAGCAAAGGTTTTGGAAGCAAGTCCAAAACAGGGGAGGTTTCTGAGCCAAACTCAAAAGCTATGGTAGCTATTGATGGCTTAGGGTTTGATTGGAGTTTCATGGCAGATGAAGAAGAAGCTTCTACACAGATGGCACTCATGGCCTTCTCTGCTACTGAGGTACAAAATGATAAAGTTTGTTCTAATACTTGCACTGCTCTTAAAGAACTAGAAACTTTAAGAAAACATTATGATGATCAAAGGATAGAACTAAACAAAACTCATCAAAACCTAATAGATTATAAGGTAGGTTTAGCTATCCTAGAGAAGCAGATCATACACTATAAAGACAATGAATTTGCTTTTTCTGATGACAAAGCTCTTCTTAAACAGGACATATTTTTTAAAGATGCAGAAATTAGCTTTTTAAGAACTGAGTATGATAGGCTTAAAAAGAAAAATGAAAACATTCAATTAAGTGTAGAAACATTAGACTTTGCCTCTGATGGTGTAAAGAAAATAATTGAATGTCAAGTGATCAATAAAGCCAAGTCTGGGTTAGGATATAAGAATGTCCCACCTCCTTACAGAGGAATCCCTGCACCCCCAGGGATAGACCTAGAGCACATAGGCTTGTCTAACCTTCAACAACCTACATTAGAATATGGTGTTAAGCCAAAAGAAGATATAGTTGTTGATAAACCTATAAAAGTAAGTGAGAGTTCAAGTAAAACTTCACTTCATGAGGACAAGGTGTCCTCTGGTAGAAAATCATATGTCCTAATCATTGAGGACTGGAAATCTGATGATGATGAGGAAGAACAGGTTATGTCTAAACCTGATGTTGTTAAGGCAAAAGGAACAAGTATTCCTAAAGTGGTCAAGAATGATACTGTTAGGCCAAAAACAAACATGTTAGGCAACCAGTAAGATATTGTGAGCAATATAGAACCACAAACAAGCCCAGAGGTAACCAAAGGAATTGGAATGACCTCAAGTCTCACCAACTAGGTGATGACTTTGACTTCTATAACAAAGCTTGTTTCATTTGTGGAGATTTTGACCATCTTGCAGCCTTCTGTAACTTAAGGGTATCTGGGTATTCAAACAATATGGTGAATTTAAAAAGGCATACAACTAAAAGTCACTCTAATTTTACTAGAACAACACCCAGAGCAGTTTCATTAAAGTCTGGCTCAAAACAAGTTTCTACTGCTAGACCAGCAGTTTCTACTGCTAGACAAGCAGTTACTACTGCCAGACCATTTAACTCTGTTTACCCAAAACAAGCAGTACAAAGTGCAAAAACAACTTACAAACATACACAAACAACTGCTAAAAGGCCTTTTCATACTAAAGCAGTGATACAAAAACAAATTTGGAAACCTCAGGGTTCAACTGCTAGGGAAAAGAGGGCTAATGCTGTTAAGGCCTCAGCATGTTGGATTTAGAGACCTCTTAAATCCAATGGTGCATCAAATGTTCTCAAAAGATTTAATTACATTGATGCACGAGGCAAATCCAAGTCAGTAATGGCTTGGGTTCCCCAAGGAAACTAATTTCCTTATTTATGTGCAGGGACATTCACAAGCAGATGATGAAGATCAAGGATATTCAAATAGTGGGTGTTCAAGGCACATGACAGGCAACATGTCTTATCTTTCAGACTTTCAATCATTGGATGGAGGATATGTTACCTTTGGGGGAGGAATAGGAGGAAGAATTACTGGTAAAGGTACTTTTAAAACCGGTAAATTGGATTTTGAAGATGTGTACTATGTGCAAGAGCTTAAGTATAACCTATTTAGTGTCTCACAAATGTGTGACAAAAAGAACAAAGTTCTTTTTACTGACACTGAATGTCTTGTGCTTTCTTCTGATTTTAAGATGCCTGATAAAAATCAAGTATTGCTTAAAATTCTAAGAAAAGGGCAACATGTACAGTGTTGATATGAAGAAGATTGTTCCTAAAGAGGCCCTTACTTGTCTTGTTGCAAAGGCCACATTGGATGAATCTAAGAAAGGGCAACATGTACTTGTCTTGATATGAAGAAGATTGTTCCTAAAGAAGATTGTTCCTAAAGAGGCCTGATAAAAGTCAAGTATTGCTTAAAATTCTAAGAAAGGGCAACATGTACAGTGTTGATATGAAGAAGATTGTTCCTAAAGAGGCCCTTACTTGTCTTGTTGCAAAGGCCACATTGGATGAATCTATGAAATGGCATAGGAGGCTTGGTCACATTAATTTCAAAACCATAAATAAAATTGTCAAAAATGGTTTGGTAAGAGGTTTACCTCAGAAAAGATTTGAAAATAACCAAACATGCGTTGCTTGTCTCAAAGGCAAACAACATAAAGCCACTTGTAAGCCCAAGGTTTTTAACTCTATTGATCAATCATTGTTTATGCTTCATATGGACTTATTTGGACCTACTTCTGTGAGTAGTATAAAGCATAAGATATTTTGTCTAGTTGTTACTGATGACTATAGCAGATTTACATGGGTTTTCTTTTTAAGTTCTAAGGATGAGACTTCTAGCATTCTTAAGACATTCATTACAGAGACAGAAAACCTAGTAGACAAGAAAGTAAAAGTCATTAGATGTGATAATGGGACAGAGTTCAAGAATAGAGTTATGGATGATTTCTGCAAAGAAAAAGGTATTAGAAGAGAATTTAGTGTTGCTAGAACTCCTCAGTAGAATGGAGTAGCTGAGAGAAGAAATAGGACACTAATAGAAGCTGCTAGAACCATGTTAGCTGACTCTAAGTTGCCTATCACTTTTTGGGCTGAAGCAGTTAATACTGCTTGCAATGTCCATAACAGAGTTTTAGTAGTTAAGTCTCACAATAAGACATCATATGAGCTTTTTAGAGGTAGAACTCCTGCAATAGGATTTCTTAGACCTTTTGGATGTCATGTGACGATTCTGAATACCTTAGACCATCTAGGAAAGTTTGATGGGAAAGCAGATGAAGGATTCTTAGTTGGATATTCTCTCAATAGCAAAGCATTTAGAGTATACAACTCAAGAACTAGGAGAGTAGATGAAAACCTGCATGTGGAATTTTTAGAAAACAAATCCAATGTAACAAGTGAAGGTCCTAAATGGCTATTTGATCTTGAGACACTAACCCAATTAATGAATTATGTGCCTGTTGTTGTTGAAACTAATGAATTTTCAGGTTCAGAAGCTCACGATGCAACAAATGAGGCAAGGTTAGGAAAAGAGAAAGATCAATATTATGTGTTGATGCCAGTATGGACAAGTGTGGCTTCAACTTCAATAAGTGATTAACCTTCTTCTGATGAAGCTCAAGAAGGGATTGAAGGTGAAAACAAGAAAGATGGAACTAAGGAACAAGAGAATCCAGTTAACAGTTCTAATGATAGTACTGCTGAGACAGAGCAAGATACTGCTAGGCAAAATGTTTCTACTGCTAGGCCAAATGTTTCTACTGCTGGCCCATCAGAACCAAATAAAGCAGAATTCTCAGAAGATGAGGTGGACTTCAACAATCTCCCACCTGACTATAAGGTTTTTTCTACACCACACACAAGGATTCACAAAGTCTACTCCATGGACAATGTGATTGGAGATGTACAATATGGTGTGAAGACAAGGAAGCAACTTATGTCTTCAGACCAACAAAGGCTTCTTGATGCTCTTAATGTATCAAAGCAGCATGAGTATACAAACTCTTGCTTATTTTTATGTTTTCTCTCACAAGCAGAACCCAAAAATGTTCTCAAAGCCTTAGATGATTCAAGCTGGGTAGAAGCTATGCAAGAGGAGCTTCTCCAATTCAAGATTCAGAAGGTATGGGTGCTAGTTGATTTACCCAAGGGTGTAAGGGTAATTGGCACTAAATGGGTTTTCAGGAATAAAAGGGATGAAAGGGGCATAGTGATTAGAAATAAGGCTAGACTTGTAGCCCAAGGGTACACACAAGAGGAAGGGATAGACTATGAAGAGGTTTTTGCTCCAGTAGCAAGGATTGAAGCCATTAGACTCTTTTTGGCTTATGCTTCATTTATGGGCTTCACAGTTTATCAAATGGATGTCAAGAGTGCTTTCTTATATGGTACTATTGAAGAGGAGGTGTATGTCTCACAACCTCCAGGTTTTATTGACCTAGAACATCCAGACAAGGTAGTCAAGGCTCTTTATGGCCTTCATCAGGCACCAAGAGCATGGTATGAAACACTGGCTTCCTATTTGACAGAAAATGGATTCCAAAGGGGTAAGATTGATCAGCCATTATTCATCAAGAAGCACAAGAAGGATCTTTTGCTAGTTCAGGTGTATGTGGATGATATCATCTTTGGATCTACAATGAAGATTTCAATACTTGGTAGCAAGTATTGGGATGCTTAACCCTTAAAATTTTCAAACTATGTGATTTTGTATATAAATTAAGTTTGTATTGCTAGCATTATCAATTGGTACTATTATTGAAAAGTTTGTACTGCTAGTACAAATTTTTATTTGTTTTGTTCATACTTTTAGTCATATGATAATGCTGTTATAAGACAAATGCTTTGCATTTTGTTTCTTGGTTTTGGACTAACAATTTCAGGTATGAACATTTGAGCACAAAGGAAGTTTCAAGTGAAATGTATGAGCAGCAGAATGATAATACAAGTTGCTAACATAATAGGTTCATGATAGACAGAGTTTCGAAATCCAGTAACAAAGGTTTACACCTAACTTAATTGATTCTTTAAAACTTCTTTCTTGAAACCTGATTATGATGTTTCACATTGACTTGATGGCTCAGTTGGTCAGATAGTAACTGACACAACTCACTTTCTATCATTTTATACTTTAATTAGTATAATGAGAAAGTCTGAGGACATCTGATAGAAAGAACAGCGAGCAACAGTGAATCTAACACTTGTGTTAGAGGAAACAATTGCCACGAGCTGGAAACCCTGTCAAGAAAGCCCTTTGAATGGGTTTATCTGTACACAGGCAGTTATTTATAACTGAAAACATTGGTTCTCACACAACTAGAGGTTAAATTAAACCGAAATCTTGATTAAGTGTCTGTTACTACACTTAATCCCTTCAAAATGGTTGTAAAGCAGTATGGTTTTTCATTAAAATCAAGTTTATACTGCTAAGTCAAAAGTTTCTTAAAAAGGATTTTCAAAATGGCTTAGAAAACTATCAAATGATGGATTATGAGTCAATGCCCCATGATTCACCTCTCACAGGAGTTCACATACCTGGAAGTGATGAGGGCAACATGTGAAATTTAAGGAATTGATGGCTTTATGTACAACATTGTCTGATAAGCTTAAAAGATCAAAGTGTCAAGTTCAGATGATGGTCAGAGATCTTTCAAACAGGGGAGGAAGATTAACTAAAACAGGGGAGGATGAAAGATTGTGGATGTGTATGTTCACAATCAGGGGAGAAAATGTTGGGAAGAAGATTGTTCAAGAAGTGTATGAGTCTAGTAAAAGCATCATCATCTTGTATGCTCTTGTCTTTTCCCACACCTGGCTCAGCAGCAGTTGTTGTATCTTCTCCTTCAATGGAAGCTTCGCCTTCAGAATCATCTCAATAAAAAGAACAAGCTCAAGGTTCAGTTGATGGATGCTGGGAATAAGCTCTTTCATATCTCTTCTTCATGTTCGGACATCTTCGACTTAAAATGATCAAGACCTTTCTCAAGATCATGTTGGAAATTTGGACAAGATTCTGGAGTATTATATATATTCAGAAGGGATGAAGCATTTCAAATGGAGAAAGTTCAAATGAAGAAAGTTCTTTCAGTTTCAATTTCAGTTCACTACGTTTGTTCATCACTTGCATGGCTTGCTGAGAGATGACTGTGCATCCAAGATACACAGCACCATTGCCTTTTATAATTCCTCCATTCAAGGAAATTGCACCATATTTTAGGTGATGCTTGGAGCCTGAGCTAAAGACAAAGAAGTTATTGCTGAAGGTGATTCACAAATGGCAGATTAGGTGGTCAGAAAGATACTTAATCTTACATAACAAAGGAAAGCTTAGATCAAGAGTCTGACTATGAAGTGTTTGAAAGATCTTCACAATCCTCATTTAATTCAGAAGAAACTTGATGATTAGGGATAAATCACAAGTTTAGGGGAGGATTGTTGGGAATTAAATGTTCTGAAGATTAGTATTGGGAATTAAATGTTCACAAGGTCAGTACTGCTCAACGAAATACACTAAGTGTTGATACTGCTGCTAGTGTATTAATACTACTGCTAGTGTATTTGATTCTACTGCTAGTGATGGAGATTCTACTGCCGCAAGGATACTACTGCTAGTGCATCAGATACTGCTATTGGAGTGACTCATCCTACTGCTGAATGGATAAGTGTCGCGTATACTACTGCTGTATGGATAAGTATAAAAAGATATTTGTGTATAAAAGTCAAAGATATACGGTAGATAATATCTTTGATAGGTGTTCAGTCAACAAGTTGTGTACACAGATACAAGTTGTATCTTAGGGACTGACACACATAACATGCAAGTAGTTCGACAAGACTTATCATAATTGTAAAGATCTCCTTTGTTGTATAAAAGGGAGATCTTATCTTAGTTACATGTGTGCTTAATAGAAAATATTCAAGAGTCTAAGAGAGTTGAATAGTGAACGAGTTAGAAAAACATATCAGTCATTGTTTTTATTTGTAACAAAGATTCAAGGTTTGTAACCTTAGTGATAGTGAAGATCACTCGTATTATTCTTAATAATATTGAATCTTTTGGTGTTAAACATTCTGTGTTCATTATCAAATTCAACAACCACCACTGTTCCATTTCCAATAACAATATCCTTCTAAGTGTGGTTAAGTAGATTCCGCCTACTTAATCATATTCACTCAAAGTATCGCATACACACGTTATAAAGGACTAACATCCTATCAAGTGTATTACAATCCTCATATACGCAAATCATTAAGTAATATACATCATCTAAGCAAGTGCACAAAGGCACTAGCCACTCATAGCAAACATGAACATAAACTCAGAATTTTAAACATTAGAAATCATGATTAAAAGTCTTACAACGATTGGAATGAGATTACAAATGATTAGGTAATGATACCCAAAGTATTGGTGTTGACTTCTTGAGAGTTTGACTTCCAAATGTTGACTTCTTGGACTTCCAAAGTTTCCTGGACTTCTAAGAACGAATTTGAGAGCTTTTAAGAGTGGTTTATGATTAGAGATAGTTGTGTAATAGTTGTGTAATAATTGTCTTTTTAGTTGTGTCTTTCAAATGATTTCCAAAGGCTCTATTTATACTACTCTAAAGCATAGGAACTTTAAATGCTGCAACTTGGCCTCCAAGTAGCTTAGAAGGACCTAGAATACCAAATAGAAGAGCCTAGAATTGAACCAAAGTGCAGATTTGAGAAAAGTACGAGGGCTCCATCCGATCGGATACAGGTTGTGTCCGATCGGATGGTCTTGATCATCATCTCCATCCGAATCGGTTGCGGGTTGCATCCGATCGGATGGAGTTGTCCTGTAGACACAAACTTGGTCTTTTGATGTTTGGCTTGTATCTTTCTCATAGCTCTTGGTTCTTTGTCCAAACTTGATATTTCCTTTGTCTTGGAACTTGGAATCATGAATACTTGGATCTTCATTCTATGAAATGCCTTTTCGGAGTGGATCTTGACAT
This sequence comes from Artemisia tridentata subsp. tridentata, assembly GCA_021014915.2. Lineage (NCBI taxonomy): Eukaryota > Viridiplantae > Streptophyta > Magnoliopsida > Asterales > Asteraceae > Artemisia > Artemisia tridentata. Next base: position 458,474,397 of record CP139509.1, read on the forward strand.
GGGAATCTTCGTACAATCGTAAGTCCTTGGTTCCTTCATCAATCTTTCACTTTTTCTTCCTTTTTCCTGTACTTGGCTACATATACTTTGCAAACATACTTTGGTGCGATTAAGTAACAAAATCATATAAATATAACCAAATAACATATACAAAAAGTACGAATAACGCTACTAAAAACATGCACAGTTTGAGCGTTATCAGTATGCTTAAAGCAAATTTACGAAAAATACGGTTTTGAAAGGAGCGTTTGGGATAACTGTAAATCTAGTTGAAAAATCCCTTCGTAAATGATTTGATAAGTCACATAAGTAGAAATGAGGCTAAATAGGAGTTATAAAGGAAACTAATCAAGCTTGGTATACATCGTCATATTTAAACACAAAGTGACGAAAAGTGTATTTCCTTTTATGTTATGCTACTTGTTTTGGTTATTTGCATACATGTTGTTTGCTTATTGAAAGTTGTAATTGCACTTGTTTATTTGTGATACATAAGTGTCTTACCATGATATTCATTTGCTTGTTTATCAATTTCTTGTTTATGCACAATAGGACATTTGCTAGATCTTGTGCACTAAGTTGGTAAATTGTTTTTGTATTACTTATATACTTAGATATTTTTATTTGCATATGTTATGTGAAAATATTGCATGATTCACTTAGGAATGAGAATTAAGTAATACTAATTAAGTATCTTGAAAGATGTTGTTCAAGTGTTAAAATGTGTCACTACATTTCTAAACATGTAGTATCTTTGAAAAAGGTGTTTGGTACATGTGCTTCTAACAATGATGTTTAATGTAATTGTCTTGTCATAGGATAATAACTTACTTTTGATTGATCATGTGAACTAACCGTGTCATGCAGGACGATAACATTTTGATGTTATCAATTTTCAAATCTTAAGCCACTGTTTGGCATAACTTCTATTATTAGTATGTTCATTATCCTCGGATTGATCTATATGCTTACATGTGTTAATACCTATTTTGTTGTTATTGTTCAATCACAACTAATTAATTACACATGTTGTAGGAGAAACTACGGGATTTGAACAGGTTTCGGGGATTGAAAAATGCCCTCTGTTAAGAATTTTTGCTTGGAGGATCAGACGGAACCAAAAGTAGGGATCCGTGTGTTCAAAATATTGGTTCCGCCAAAATTAGCTTGACGGATCAGAAGGAACCAAATTCATGGTTCCGCCTGTGTTGTCATTTGGTTCCGCCAGACAAACAGCTAGATTTTTAAATTTTCGTTTAAATCCCGCACTCAAGATCACTCACTTTTATCACTAGGATTCTTTTCACTGATATTCACTCATATTAGGATCATGACATCTCACTTGCACCAATAGGATAATCATCTCTAATCATACTTTCAAATTTCATGAAAATGCTCCAAGGTATCTTTCTCCATAAAGGAAGGAACCCTGAAATTGGTTCCTTGCAATCCGTGGACCACTGAGTATTTGTGATTATTACACACATTCACTGCATCCTCCCGTCCTTTACTCATCCATTAGCTTGATTTGTAAATTGACAACTTCCTAACAAATCCAGACTCATTGTTTGCAAAGATATCATAGATCACAAGTCCAACTTATGACTGTAGATATTGTCTTTACATATGTTGCCTTACTTGGTTAATATGTCATCTTTCAAAGACGATAAAGATTTACATCAAGTCATAACTCACATTTATGTTATAGATGTATTATCAAGTCTTATTATCCTTGAATGCTATCCAATCTCAAAAAAGTAGGATTGACAACTTAAGTATTTCGTCCGAAATATTCATGTAAATTTGACTTACGATTGTAGTCATTAAAAGTCATATCCGAAAGAATCAACACCCAAGTATTTTAAACAAGTTATGTTAAAACACTTATTCTATCACCTAAGTACACTTGTTCTTTCATCATCATCCCATCACATTCACCTCTGTGATATGTTTCAGGCCCTAAGCTTCAAATCACTTCACCCACCAATTGTACCAACCAATGAACCACAAGAATTAGTATACATTCTTGTTGAAACCTTAGTACTCCAATAGCACAACAAACTCCTATGTCACCACATCCTCCTTTAGACACACTAGAAGATCTACCACCTAGATAAATCAATCCACAATCCTCACCATCATTTGAATCCATTGAGTGCATTGCTCAAAAAGTCCTTTGTCCAAACACTCGTACCAAATCAAATGCACGTTGAACAAACTCAACCATACTTTGCCACCTATAGGATTAGAACTTCAACCATCAAATAAGCATGATGCCCGCATTCATTATTTATCAATTTCCACTAGGTTTAAGTAGTACCACCTTCACAAGTTATCAAAGTATTAGTAATACTTTATCACCAAGCTTCTGCATATGTCTCGTTAAACCTTAAATCAACATTTTAACAACATATGTTAAAATGCAATTTCAAAGACAACCTCATACACCCCAAGTGACAATGACTCTTGAGCAGTATACATAAGAAACTCAAGTGAATTCTTCGTGTCATCATCTAGTAAATTTGGGTTCATATCCTCAATTAGGAAAACATGATGTTTCGGAAAACATTATGCCTAAGAAATCGTGTGTTTAGTTTTCATCTTGTTAAAAGGATAATGTATATCCTATGCATCATTCTCTTCTTGCAACATGAATGGTTGTGTTACAAGAGATTTCATTACACCTCATTGGTTAAATGGTCTTGAACAATCATTTGCAAGCTCTATGAACTAGCGTATCTCCCTCATCCTGTCATACTGGTTTTCATAAGCATGATAACTTTATCCCATGGAATTATCTAACTTGTTGAAAGATACTATATGTATCTATTTCCTTTCATGCGTACATCATAACCAAATCTTGCCCATAATCTAGTTCAAACCTTGTGCATATCCAATGTTAAAACTACACATCTCTAGAGCATACACAAGATCTATTAAAATTGGTAACTTTACTTAGATTCTTGTTCCAAAGAACTTTCTTGAGAACGTTCTTAATTTAACATATTCTGTTATCACACACAAACACATCTCTTTGTCTTAGATGATCAAATCACTTGCATAACACATACTAAAACTCAACATAAAATATGTCACCCTTTAGATCATGCAACCTTAGATTCCAAACACAAGATTGAAATATGTTGACACATATTTGTCAAATTCTCGTGTATAACATGACATCTTCATCACCTTAGTTTTAATAGATATAGTTGAGTCTCATTAAACCAAGTATTGGTAAATTATCATCTTTTATATACTTCAATAGACAAAAATAGGAATTCCTATCTTTCTAACATGAGAATGACTACTGGAGAACCTATTGCACTAGAAACTCAATTTAACCTAACAGTTAAATTGCTTTCCAGGAGAGAAGTTGGGTATGTGGAATCACCCATAAAAATGGTCGTGTTTAGCCTGAATTGAGCACCGCTAGTAATAGTCTCATATTCATTCTCTAACTTGAAAAATCTTAATTCCTATACTTGCCTAAAGTAAGTATTAAAATAAGATGTTTTGCCTCACCCTAGGAATATTAATCAAACAAGTAGTAGATATGATTTTTCTTTCTTTAGTTTATTAGAATCACTTGCATCTCACATACATGTGTCGATTATATGTTTTTGTTTGATATGATTAAGTATCTTGACGTTATCTATTTGATTGATAGTCAAATGAGTAAACCTTGGAAAGGTTTTGTCTGCATGCTTATATGTTTCGTATTGCTAAATGGTAACATGATTTATGTGATATTTTCATTCTTTTGTTATATGATATTTCGCAAGATAAACATGTTTCTTGTTAACTCATGGTATGTCATTTTAATACATGATGTTTTTATATGATGTTTCTATATTTGAAAGCTCTTGTCTTTAGTTGACATTCATTGAATCTTTTCATAGGATAGCCTAAATGATACATGCTCCAAAATGTTATAATGATTTGCATGAATCTGTCGTCTTACTTCTTTTGTGACTTTGTCACACTATTTATTTGCCATGTGTGCACCTATAATTTGTCAACGTGCTTTTGGTATGATAAACACTTAGAAGTCGTTTTATTCTACAAATTAATCACATAGATCATTGTGTTAATTAATGTGTAAGTATGCTTAAGTGACTAAGCCTAACATCAAAACAATTTCACAATGTAGTATCTCAAACAATGTCATGCTCTCTTATAATATGATTATTTGTCTTGATGCTATGTGGTAACTTTTTATCAAGTAGTTGATTATTTGTTTTTGTTTATATAAGATGTTATCTTATGATTTCTATCATAATCACATTTTTTGTCATTAACACTTTTGTCTTGTAGGTTGATAACAAATTATTTGTTATTTCACTTCGTTATGCCTATTTTGATTAATTTTAATCCCTTTATTGCTACATAGATTAGTAATATGTTTATGGGATCCATTCACTTGCATATAGTTTTTATAGCAAATAGAATTAAGTTCTAGAGGCTTGGAATTTGTGTTTACGTATCTTTCAATCGACCACTTTCCACTTTCCTAAAAACATCTCCATCACCTTTTAGTTATAACAATACACCTCCCATGAGGAAACCACATGCCTCGTCATGCGACCATCTCGCATTGATAGAGAAGAGCTACGTAACTTCAAGGATGAAGTTCTTTGTATGCTAACCAACATCTGCAAAAACATTACTAAGCTCATCGCTTTCATTAACCTGCAACCTCCTAAACACTTTATCGTCATTCTTCATTCGATACATTATACATTATGTTGAATGTCCACCGATTAAGGCAGAGAGAAATTTATTCACATAATTGTCTTTCTTGGTATTAAAGAACACTTACTCATACCAACACATAGGTTCACACCACTCAGTTAAAATCAGCTCACAAAATAACAAGTGTTTCAAACCTTCTTAACCCAACATCACAGTTTTGCACCAATACCTCGTCAAGTGAAAAACACATCATGTGTTTGACAAACCCCTTAAACGAGAACCATTGAGTCTTCTTAGACTTTGACTAGAATTTATGGAACCAAATTCATAGTTATAAGTAAATAGACCTTATCTCAAACCTTCGTTTAATCAAAAACAACAAAACGTGACCAAGTCAAAATTCTGGTCCCAAGGTACCCTTTGATAAGACGGACGAAACCAAAAATTTGGTTTCGCCCAATCCGTGGGTACCTGGTTCAGTTTTTAATCATTTAAAACAAACAACCCTCTCACAACCAACGAGTCTAGGATTTTCTTTTTAACCTTAATCTCACAACTTCATTGTCTAAGAACACCATCATAGGATCTTATCCTTTTCATTCTTGATACATAACAAGCACGTCATTGTCAGTGCAAACGATATATCAAAACCATCATTCTCAACACGTTGGTCCAACCAACACTCTCCCATCATATGATGTCATTTTCATCCTCATATAGGTATCTAGTATTTCTAATTGTTGCATATAGAATTTCTATTCCTAAGTGATCATTGTATTCACTTCCTCTTAATTCCATTTGAGCATATATTATAGCATGATACATCATCTTTGGTAGATGATAATGTCATAACCTTAACCATCTTCAATACTCTTATAGCATTTGCTATACATACGAGTTTCTAAATTCATTGCATTCATTATAACCACCACCTTCCATCACCTCTTTCACTAATCATCAACCCCATGGATTAGCGAAAAACCTACTAGTAAACCAACACCAACACTAGCACCACTCACTCTTAATATTTTCCTTCTAGGCATTATTTTGTAGGATTTTATCATATTATATTCTTGTGACTGTAATTATTATTAGAAGATTACACCTTATAACATGTTTTACTAAATAATCATAGTTCTCTGTCTTGAGTTGCTTGTGATTATATCATTGATATATTGCATCATATATATACATCTTATTTTTCTTTGAGATGAAATATATTGCACTAATCCTTTCATTGTAGGTTCATCATCATATACGCTTTATCGTATATAGCATACTCATCTAAGGATGAAGTTTGCATCGAATATTTTCCTTCTTTTATTGTAGGTGCTTCTTGACGTCCTCGAATCAGGAGGAATATCTATCAAGCACTCATATTGCATCGTCTATACACATTGGTCGTATATGACATATCTGTCTTAAGATATACCTTCTATTGTACTAATTTTTTGTTTTGTAGGTTCATCTTGACGCCCTAGAGCAAGGGGGAGCTTTCGTCAAGCATTTATAGAATGCATCATATACACACATTGTTGTATATCACATACTCGTCCAAGGACAAATATTGTTTTACACTAATATTTGTTTTGTAGCTTTTTAATCATACCTTGACGCCTCGATCAAGGGGGAGCAACAGTCAAGGGGGAGCATGCACGCATTCATAATTATTCTCATTCTTTGACACACCTTTGTGTTTCGACAAAAAGGAGGAGATAGTCCAAAATAGCTTACCCACGTGTATCGTTTATTCATCATGCATTTCTCATATATTTTTTGTTTTGTTGCACATCACTAACCTTGATGTAGGTTAAGAGTTTTAATTTGATCCATGGATTCGCTACCTAATAAGGGGAATACCAACCATAGGGGATTGGAGTACACAATTTAACTTCACTAGGGATGGTGCAAGCTCGCCATTTCGGGGAGAAATGAAGTTAACTCCAAGGACACACCCTTTTTGTTTCAACAAAAGGGGGAGAAGGGTGTAAAAGGAGAAAGTAATGGGGGAGAAGAGTGTAAACGGAGAAGGTAATGTTAAAGGTAGTACGGACACAAGTAATTTTTTACATTTCACTATCTATCACATTTACATTTTTTGTCATCATCAAAAAGGGGGAGATTGTTAGTGCAAATATTAAGATATTTAATCTATACAGTCTTATTTGTTTTGATTGATGACAAACATGTAACTTGATACATAACGTAAAATGTACAAGTTACTTGTAATCTTATTTTGTCTCAACATACATTCAACACCTCTCGACTCCTCAAGTCATCATATGGTACAACACAGGTTCGTACATGTTTGTTATGTGGCATTATGAACAAACCCTTAACAAATCATTTAGAATGTTTAAAATACGTTTAGTCATTAAGTATTTTAAAAAAGGTTAACCATTCTTCTTCGAACCTCATTTTACACTTTGCATATACAAGTACTTCAACTTATACATCATACTTCCTAAGTTGTATTCAAGTCAAAATAGGATAAGTACACTTTAGGTGTCAAACTAAGACAAATGTGTTTACAAATAAAAATGATGTTAAAGACACAATATCTTAAGTCCTATAAAAGCATAAGTAGTTTAACATTTTTAGTAACACATAAACTAACATGATACAACATGGTAAACACATATTAGTTAAGCTAGTGTATACATGTTACATATTCATATACATTTACATATTACATTTACATTTTATGTCTTAATATGGAAAATGTACAATGACATCATGGCATGCATCACATTAGGAAATCTTGAAAATCATATGAATATCTTGGATTGATCTTCACTCAAATATTAGATATGGAAATATCTTGGTTAGATTTGGTGGAGATTTAGAAAGATAGTCTGTCAGGTTCCCACGGAACCAAACTCATACACGGACGAATCCCTCAAATTGGATCTGTCCCATCCATGGGTGAATAATTCAGTTGTCTATAAATAGCAGCCCATTGTTTACCCATTGGTTAATCACTTGAACATACATTCCCTCTACCCTCTAGCATACACTTAGATCAGTAGATAATCATGTAGTAACATACATTAATCACCCTTATCATCATGATCATAATGTTACTAACTTTCATTATGTTGTAAGCATACTCCCAAAATGATCCTGTGAAGCAAGCTCAGAGATCTTGAGTAATCATCCACCACAAGCATATCATACCTCCTGATCCACCAAAAGACTTGGAGATCTTGCCATCATCATCCACCAAAGCATATCAACATATGAAGATTCAAGGGCACTTGTCATCCTCATTGTTTGAAGACTTCTTATTTAAGAAGTTCATATAGATTCCACATGCATGCATATATGAAGATCTATCACAACAAGCTTTAGGAACTTGTGATCTTCATCCATTGAAGGCTTCCTATTAATGGAAGTTCATTTGGATTAGTCATTCATATCCAGTGGACATTTACGTCATGAATCATCATTGTGAACATCATTGTATCATCACAATCTATTCACCAAACTAGATTAGATGGTTTGTGTGTTTGTGCCATAAAACACAAGGTTTTTATGTTGGGTCATAAAACATAACGGGAGTGGTTGTACCCTTGTAAAAGAACTCGACATCTAGCTTAGTGTCGGAAATATTGTATAAGCGACGTCAGGTTGGTTCTACCTCGAACTAGAACCCGGTATTTAGCTTTGCATCGGAAAAAGTGTAAGCGACGATTGTAAGGTTTTCTCCGCCGAGAAGGGAGCTTATTGATCTAGTGAAGTAACTCTCGAGTTGGGTACTCGGGGAGTGGAGTAGGGCGGAGAGGAGCTCCGTGACCGAACCACTATAAATCATCGTGTTCGGTTTGCGCTTTCTTTTACTTACTGCTTTACTTTTATACTTGCATTATATTATTGCTTGTGTTGTGACTTGTTGGTTATACTTGTGTGACAACTTGTTCTAGTTTATGTTAGTCATAAACTATAATTGGCATCTTTCATATTACAACAAGCTTAATTGGATATTTGATACAACAAGTTTTAAGATTTTAAAACGGTAACGTATTCACCCCCCCCCCCACCCCCCATGTTTTCACATCATCTTTAAGCATCCAAACCCAGTTTCAACTTCACTCATCTTCTCCAATGTTTGCATTTGATTTTGTTTTATCTCTGAAAAAGCAATGCTTGATTTGAGGAGTGATTAGTTTAGAAGATTTTAAATTATTTGGACCGTTAGTTAGGAAAATAAAGATAGAAAATCTTTACATATTTAATTAATTTTTTTTTATGTGGATAGAGATATTTGGTTTTTCGTTTTGGTTTGGTTATATATTTGTCAAACCCAAAACCAAACCAAACACCAATTAAATAATTCAATTCGGTTTCAAACCAAACCATACACCAATTAAAGTTTTCGGTCCGGTTTTAATCGGTTTCGGTCCAGTTTATTTTTCGGATTGTTCGATGTCAAACCAAACACTGAACACCCCTAATTAGTCCATTATCAAATGAAAGGGCCTTAAAGAGACTATTACCACTCTTATTAGTATTATAATCTTTTTACAAAACTAAATTAAGCTAATAAACAAATTTTTTAAAGTCTTAGAAAACAAAAACCGAACCATCACTTTTAAACCGGGGCGGGTTTTTTTGGGGTGTTTTTATGATTTTATGGGTTTTGGTTCGGTTTGGCAATGATAGTCCTTGTGGTTGTCAAAAAGATACACAATATAAAGATGGGTAAGCAATCATAAATGTTGAGCAGTCCAATGTAAGGGATACAGGGAGTCGTGTTTGCCTGTAAGGGATACCCCTTAGAGCAATGGGTGTGGTGAGTAGAGAAATCTACTCATCTGGGTCCCACTGGGTGCGACGTCACTTTAACAAACCTCCTTCTACAACCCACTCCCCCCTCTTATCACAACTAACCACAACTTACTTATTTGGGTCCCACCACTTTTTATTTTTTTTCACATTTCCAAATAAACTAAATTCATTTCGTTAAAATTGAAAATACAATACATCATATTAAAAAACATACAAAACATAAAATAACAATACGAAAAAAAGATACGGTAAAAAAAACATACACAACTTAAGAAATACATCAAATTAATAAAGAAACTAATTATTTTGTTGCTGTTTCCGTTGTTGAAATTGTTCCCATTGATGTCGTTGCCAAACATGCTCAATGAGATTTCGTTGAAGCGATGCGTGTGTGCGTTTATCACGGAGTTCTCTGGATTTCTTTCGTTGCAATTCGCATCTCTCGACCCATTCCCGTTGTAAATTTATTCGCGGAAAAATATACATCTCGCTCATTTCGGATATCGCAAATTCTTGATCTTTTAAAATCATGTTATGCAATATGATGCACGTGTACATGATTCTCCGTAACTTGCCCACAGTAAATGCATGCGCCGGTTGGGAAATAATATGCCAACGTCCTTGGAGGACACCAAAAGCTCTTTCGATATCTTTTCGAGCACTTTCTTGTTTCACTTTAAAGACTGCATTCTTGGGGGTATGTGCAACCGTAAATGATTTGACAAAGGATGACCACTCTGGGTAAATTCTGTTAGCTAGATAATACCCTTGTTTAAATGTGCGCCCGTTTACTTCAAACGGAATCTTGGGGGCGATGTCATCAAGCAGGTCATCGAATAACGGAGAATTATTCAAAACGGTAAGATCGTTATTCGCACCAGCAACCCAAAAAAATGCATGCCAAATTCACAAATCGTATGACGCAACGGCTTCAAGCATTATAGTTGGAAACTTTTTATCACCTCTGTGAAATTACCCTTGCCATTCTTTAGGACAATTTTTCCATTCCTAGTGCATACAATCAATGCTTCCCAACATTCCCGGTATCTTATGCACCGCGTTATGTGCGTTGTATAAGTTGTGAATGTCATTCACGTCTGGTTTTCTTAAAAACTCACCCGTATACAATTGGATTATGCACATAGTAAAATTATCTAGACAATCGCGTGCACAATGTTCCGCTATTTGTAAATACTCATCTAACGCATCAGGTGATATGTTGTACGCCAATTGGCGTAGGGCGCATGTGCATTTCATAATCACACTAAAACCCTGATGTGTGCTTAAACACACATCATTTTTATACCAGAAAACATGCTAAAACGGACTAATAACAATAAAATATGTGAAATTATATTGCAAATATGTTTGGTATGTGTTATTATGTCTTGCAGGTACAAGGGTTTGAAAACAAAGCAAAAACGTGAAATTTCGGGCAATAATTGATTAAGTTTGCACATTTATCGAAGATTATTAAAGCCCGGAGAAAGCTGAAGAAGAAAAAAAGGCCAAGCAAATTGACCCAACTCGAGCCCAAATATAATCCAAGATCTGATCCTTGTCCAAGACCAACCTTAGCTTAACTCCTACGCATAGCATTTTTTAGACAAAGAAAAGTAGGCGACGTGGCCAATTACTAGTATGAAACAATAGCTTTTGTCTTGGGCAATAGTAGTATAAATAAATACGAGGACAACACCAGATGATCTATTTTTTCACTTCTTTGTTATTTTATTTTATTTTTTATTTTTTAGGATTAGTTTAGGTTAGATTTAATTAATTTTAGTCTTTAAACTTTGTATACATCTTTGTTTAAGTTAAGGTTTTACACATTACTAGTTTATGTTCATGTTTTGTTAATCTCAAGCATTTATTTTAATGTTTTAGTTAATAACTTTTTACTCACTTAATCTCTAGTTTTACCTTCTTAATAAACTTTCTTATAAAACTTTGTTTTATAAAAACCTTAGTTTTATGTTTTTAAGTTATAAAGTTTCAAACTTTTCATAAAAATATCATCTTTTAATCTTTAAAGATTTTAAAGTTTGCATCTTTTTAGTCTAAACATCATTTTAATCTTGTTTTTCTATTAAAAATTTAAACTTTATGCATTATTAGTTTAAAAGTAGTTTTAAAAAATCAAGTTTTTATTACTTTTATCAATTTTACTTATAAAGTTTTTAACTTTATTTAATTTAACTATAAAACCCCAAATCAAAAACTACAAAAATAAATAGATTAGTTGATGATGATTAGTTGGTGATTACGGAGCAATCAAGACGAGATTATGGGTATTGAGCTTGTAGATTGGGTATTATCGGTTTATCTAGAGTTCATATTGTCCGCATTCTTGATCTTGGTGACTTCTAATCCTTTTTCATTTATCTCTTTAATTATTTTGCATGATTAGTTTTATTATTAGTTTCATCATTATGTTTGTTTTAATGCGTAATTTAGAGTAGTTTTATTGATGCTTGTTTAGATGGTTATTATTTTTAGTTTAGATAATCATGTTGATGTTTATTGTTATTGTTATTGTTGGTTTATTAGTTATGATTAGTGAGTAGATTTCTTTTATGTTTGTTAAGTGGTGGTGATTTGAGACTTAAGTGTGAATAAGCTTAGAAATTGTTGGTTAATAATCTTTGGTTACTTGGATAGATCTTTGGTTGTTTTAACGGGCAAAAGCCGTTAAGGTAATTAATTGAATATAGTAATTTTACCTAGATAAAAAGAAGTGTTTTCAATATAAACCAACGTTGTGAGAAAATATTCCTTTTTAAATGGGTATCAAAGGTTGTTAATTAATAATTTCCGGATTATTTTTAGATCTTTTTAGTTGGTTGTTTTAACGGGCAAAAGCCGTTAGGATAATTGATTATTTAGATCTATTAATTTTTACCAAGACAAATAATTATTTTCAAAATAAACCAACGTTGTGAGAGAATAATTTATTTTGACGGGTATTAATTAAACAGGCTTAAACGATAATTCACACTTAATGATCTTTTCACCACTATTGACAAGCATATCTTTTAATATCATATTTTTAGCTTAATTTTATCATCATTAGTTGTTTACCATTTAAATTAGTTATTTTTAATTAGTTAAAAATAGTTTTTCTTAAATTATCTTAAAAAAACCAAAAACATTGGATAATCAAGCATTAACAAAAGACACAAACGTAATTTTCAATTCACATCTCGTCTAGGGATACGAATCCGAAAGATCGAATTGTCATTTGTCCTCAAGTGACTCTTTTATCTAACAGGAAATACTTACAATTAAAACTGCCGTATACTAAACAACGAATCAGTTTTTGGCGCCGCTGCCGGGGAGATTTGTTAAGATTTTTGCGTTGTGTTTCGCGTTGGTGCCTTGAAGATCCTTTCTTTTGAAAGTTTATTTTCTTAAAAATACAAAAATCCACAAATATTTTCCTTTTTCTAAAACTAAAATTAAAAAAATCATTCTTTATCCTCTCATCCGTTTAATTCTTCTTCTTCTCTTATCCTCTATATCCGTTTAATTCTTCACTATGTCTTCTTCTTACCTTTATGGTTGTCAGTGGTGTGGGGGTCCTCAAAATGGTGGAAATTGCCCCGGTTGTAGCATTGTAGATTCGGGAAACGGGTTTGTCTATGACCAAGATCCCTATTCCTACAATGAAACAACCGACTTCTTCAACCAGCCCCCACAACACGAGATGGAGACATACTCGTGTGAGTTCTGTGGAGGTCCTCACCAAGGTTTTGATTGTCTAACAGGGAACATGCTTGTCTATGAGCAGGTTCCGTGTAACAATCAAAATTTTGGTTTTGACCAATATCCATATTATTCACCGTGTCAATCGCAACAGTTTTACTGTTGTGAGTTATGTGGAGGTCCCCACTATAGTTCTGATTGTCAAACTAGGAACCCGCTTGTAAGATCCTACAAAAATCCGTCATGGTAATCTTTGTTAATTGATAATAACCTCGACTTCCCGTCTAACGAAGCCCAATTTTACGGGGAAATTTAAATTTTTCCTTAATATACTATACTCACGACCAACACAAGATTAAGATAAGCCTACATATTTTATATGAACTATTTTCACCTTATTATTATATTTTTTTTTATATATTTTATATTATACTCTTTACGTAATACAAATATTCAAACCCTATTAGATTTTATTAACGTATACGCTCTCCGTTAAACTTATTACACGTCTAATATTTTTAGTTGGAGAATATTAATAAACTTTGACATTTTTATAAACGTTATATTTTTACGTTACCCAATTTTAAGTTTCGTGAAATAAAGACTTAACGTTAGTAATTACCGGAATCAAACTACACCTTAAACTAATAATATATGAATACAAATTATGCTACGTAACCTTTTGTCATGCAAAGTGTATATGATTTATCCATGCCATGCAATAGTTGAATGTGTATCTATATATATTTTTTTTTTCTTCCATAGACTTTATAGTAGTATCTTCCATGAGACGTGGACTACTCTTTTCCATGCAAATAAAATTAGAACGTGTATGTATATTACCATGTAGACGTGTGCTACTATCTTTCATGCAATTACATCCTAACGTGTATACATTGCTACTATAAAACTATCACCCTTTTACCACACACGACACAACATTTATTCTATCTTTCTCTCGCCCTCACTGATCCCTCTAACTGTCCAGTAACCATGCTTCAACCCAGGAAAAACTCAAGTAAGGAAAGACACTTTAAAAATGTAACTCGAACCTAGTAATAAATTGTTACTTCACCCTTGTAATTTCAGTCGAACCCAATACCTTTTACCACCATTCACTCTCGATCCCTCTACATGTTTCTCACGACCTATTGTCAGTAAAGACCTCCCCAAATAAACAGAACCACTCACCTTTCTCGGCTGTAAAGTGATTCGAAGGAAATGGGTTAACCTACAGCAACGTGTAGGTTAACTTTGAAGAAATTGAACCACCCTTGTGTCTAGCCTTGCTCTACGGGACCACTACCCACCTCCAAGAGGTGTAGTAAGTGCCTTATAACCCTTCTCGTCTCACTATCTCACGTTAGGATATAGAGCACGCATGCATAATATTACTCGAACGTATCATCATTACGTAGTACTAGTAGATACCATAAAGTTGGCTAACCCACAAGGGAGTGCATGTTACCACTGATAAGAACTAAAAATCATCATGCATCCATGCACCATTTATTTCTCATTTGAACATATAGAATTTATTTACTTTGAAGTCACAGCAAACTATTTCGAATCATGTACCCTGTCGAACTTACTCTGAGCAGACCTAACAGTCATCTCACAACTCCTTTTTTTTTCATTTAAAAGACCACCTCATGAATTGGCCCTATATGACAGTCGACTATGTATATTGTAACTTAAATATACTCATGAATCCAGTAAATGTCAAAACCTCATTTTAAGAACATATAGAAGTTGTTACACACATCTATCACACCACTCTCACTATTACAACTAGTTGCATGTATTCAACATTTATACTTAGCTCACACTTAACAATTAAAAGTAGAAGACATTTAAACGTTAGACTATAACATGCACAAAGTAAATTGTCAAATGATACTCACTAAACTCTACATAAGGGAAAGTGTGCTACGCCACAAAGCAAGAAACCACAGACCCACGATTTGGCTAGCAAGCCCAATGACCCCTTTTGCATATTTACAAAGACCCCATAAATGTTGGACTTTAACGGCCCATTCGAAGTTTATGTAGGAATCATTTTAGAAAATTTAGAATACATAAAGGTAAAAATATAAACCCTTAAATCAGATTAATGAAAAAGAAAGTAAAACTATGTAAATTATGGACTAAGTTTGCAATACACTTTCACATCGAGGGACTAAAATTTGTCAACCCCTTAAAGCAAGGACTAAATCTGTAAAAACCGAACCTACGGAGTATTAACTGACATGCTATTGAACTTCAAGCCTTATATGGACATATGGACAAGATTTGGACTATTATGGACTTTGGACTTAACCAAGGACTAACGACGTAACGCGATTGCAGTTAGACTAAAAAGTATAAAATCTGAGAAGAACAAGGACTTACTTAATATCACTTGACATTCTTAGTTTATTTTCATTTTACACCCTTCATTTCATATGCATTTTACATTTTTAGATATGCATTATTTAAGGTTTCGATATTAGAAATGTTAGCAATTTCACTTGCATATTATTTCAAACATATTTCGGAAAAGTAATATTTTGGGTCGTTTGAGATAAGAACCGAAATAATATTATAGATATATTATATTTTTAACTTGAGGCATTTTAGGCATATCACACACTCACATCACCGATCAAATCGTTATACGATTTATCCTTTCCACATTCTTTATTAGTCGTAAGTTAGACTCTTAGACTTCACTTATATTCAGGTCTAGTATTGAAGGAGTTTTCGTGATCGTTTACTTGGTCTTATAATTTCATCTTGCCGGATACGCTCCAGGTGAGTCGTGGCCCCTACTTTTCACACTTGTTTTTAATAACTCTTTTGGGGGAGATACATGCTTTAACTGTTTTATACTACTTGAAATCTTTTATGATTTACTCGAAATTATCAACTATGCTTTACCTATTTGATTCATACTTGAAAAGAATACATGCTCAATATATGTGCGAATAGTCTGTCTAGCTTAAACACGGAACTTGAAACATAACATCTCTGAACTACTTGACGTAACATGATATTGAAATTCACTATAAGTATTCATATATCAAATGAATGAACTGTTACTTATTATGACATTTCTATATGCCACTGGAAATAATTGCCAATATCAGAATATGTATATTTTACGAACTTGAGACCCATATTGCCTAAGCTTACTTTATTGCCAAAAAGTCCCTTTATCATGAGCCATTAATCACTGCGGTGAGCGCGAATATAGCAACAGCTTCGAAACCTGTTGGTGGACTGACAACCTATCCCACTAATACTAGGACGGAATGCTTAACCGCTAGTCGTATTAGTCGCGATGCGCTATATTTGAGAAAAATAGGAAATGGCGATTCACCTATTACACGAGGGCAAATTTTTCATCATTAATTTGATGATCACCTCCGTCTTACGGTACTTTGTTAACGCTTTGCGCTTCATGAGGCCGATGGCAATATAACTTTATATATGAATGTTTCATATATATATCCTAGGATGCAGCTGTATTAGAAGACCACCACTTTTCATTAATAAACTTCAGACTTTAGACTACTATTACTTTACGTTATATGATTATGAATCTCGTACTTGAACTTTAACTGTTATCATATGTGATTTAAATTGAGAATTCTATAAAGACAACTAAAAAGGCTTAGTATATCGTTACTTACAAAAGTCAATCCAATATATCATTTCGAGCGTATATCATCGTAGCTCATATTCATCAATAATCTGAAACTTATGATCGTTTGAGGTCATACATGAAATACTTGTGAATTTTTATTCAACGCGACTTATTAATAAATGAAGAACTATTATTTATTTCGAAAATCACTATACACCTTTCAAATAAAGTTATTTTCTATAAACTCCACGAACTCACCAACCATTGTGTTGACGTTTTAAGCATGTTTATCTCAGGTAATTAACGGAGCAGGACAAGACACGGAGCGGGCATCCTTTACTCTGATAACTTTAATGGTGTAAAATCAAATATGTCATTCCTCCTAAATTATCACATTTTCTTATGGGAATTTCAAATCAAATAAATCATTTTTGCATCAAGAATATTCTTTGAATGACATATAGCTTTCAAAATGCATGTTCTGGACCGTTTTCTGAGATTTAAACTTCGATCCTCACCGTAACACCCAAATTACTTTTCTGCTGCTACAAATCAAATTTGGGAGTGTTACACCGCTTGTCTATGAGCATGTCCCTTGTAGCAATTATGACTTACCTTATTTCGACCAACCTCCACAGACCTATATTACCCAGTCACCCCCTCAAAGTGAGATAAATATGCAAGAATTTTTGTCTAAAGCAACTATTTCATTAGAAGAAAGTCTAAAACGGTCTGAACAATTGTTTATTGATCTAAAAAATCAGTTTTTGGAAATTGACCGTAATCAGGAGATGGTTCTTAAAAATCAAATGCCCAATCCTCATATTGACCTAGAAGAACTGGAGGGGAGTGACGAGGTAGATTTGGAGACTACAATGGACGAGGTGCATATTTCTAGCCCACAAAGTACAACACATGTCCCTTCTCCACCACTAGCATACACACCGCCCTCACCTAGACTTGATGTTTTAGGGGATAAAAAATTCGATGTCAATTCACCTTTAGGAGAATAATTAGTCACCCTATTAATGGAGGATAAGGAAATTGACTTACCTAGACATATGGTTAAACAACTTCTAAGAATTTTAGTCAAAGACCTTGCTCCTATCCCAAGGATGTCTGATGAACCCTTAGGTAATTCTTATTCGATTTCTAGATCTTTCGATGTGACTATATCAAACCCTCTATTTGATTTTGATGATGATTTTACATTAAGAATTGATAAAAAAAAATTTTGATGACGAGTTTGAGGATTTTAGTAGTTTGGACCACTCTAAGTCAACACCATTAACTAATGAGTCCACCCTACTAGTTACACCACTTCCCGAATCTAAGAAAATTTGCTTAAGGGAAGTGGAAAGATTTGATCCTTTCTTCTCCCTGACACAGTCGGGTGATGTGACGCGGGTAATGGATAAACCCTTTGTTAGATTTCACCATATGCCATTACCCCGTCAGGTGGCATACTCACCTAAGGAGGTGTCGTATTGCTTCTTCCATCCTAACTTATCACTAAGTGATGGATGTGACCATGACCTTAGAAGTAAGTAACCCTAGAGTCAAGCTAGAGACTCGAACAAAAACAAGCGCTTCTCAGGAGGCAACCCGTGTTATCTATCTATCTATATTTTATTTTATTTTTCTTTTTATTTTGAATAAGTGTGATGTGGTATTCGGATTAGTGTGGGGGAGTGCTTCTCTCCATGTTGTGTTTTGTGGGTATCTGTTTTTGCTTGCAGGAATCCCTATGATCGTGAAGACCTCCATGCTTGTTTTCAAACCCTCCAACACTCGGTCTCCGATCATATTCATTGTTATATTTAGGGATATCCTTTATCATATGTGCTTATCTGATATAGTTTTTCCCTTTCACACTTTGAATTCTTAGCATTTGCCTTTTTCGTTCCTAAGTGTGGGGGTAACACCCGATATTTTTGAACATTGAGGCCAATGTTCAGTTCTAAGTCTGGGGGGAATTTCTATCGAAATTTTCAAAAATTTTTAAACCCTTGCATTGTCTGTGTCCCACGCAACCCCGTTTTAACCTATATATTTGTTTGAAATTTTGTGAAAAAAAAAATTATTATATGTATGAATAAGTAGGCCCATAGGCTAGAACAAGGGAGATTCTGACTTGACTGAGTATTGCACTCTAGCTTTCCCCTTAGCTTTCGAGACTGAGCGTTTGCAAAACTTAAATTTTTTGCAAAGAACGAAAAATGATAGAGTTGAATATAAGTTAGATGCTAAGCGTGGAGTAGTTGGATCTCTTTAGAGCTCATAGAGGTTATTTGTGGCTTTTTGCTCCCATCAGCTAAATAAACACAAAAATAAAAATCTTCAAAATAATTAAAGGTGCACGGTTTTGGCGATAATTAGTTTTTACTCCTTCTTTAGAGAATTCTTGCTTATGAAAGTTGGGTACACATCAAGGTACTGCCAGCGTTACGGGGAAATAATATAACTGATTCTTGATAGTACGTGCTATTGTTTCGGATGTTGAAAGACCGTAGGACTCGGGATTTGGCACCTAATAAATGTGAAATAAACCGAAGCCATAATAGACATTTCGTTTTAAAGCTTGGTTTGGGGACTGCGAAAATCGAGGATGATGATCTTTATCTCCTGGAAACACCCAGTTTATGTGTTTCTCGTTTTTAAAGCCTTTTATATGATTTTAAAATTTTCTTATTATCTTCTATTTATTATTAAAAGGTTAAAACGGGGCGTTTTCAAGTTTAAAGATTTTTATACCCCTTGATGAACATCATTCTGTTCTTGTTTGATGTGAGGGATTTTTAGTTAAGGGGGTTTTTTAAGATTTTCTTTCACAATGTGTGTAATAAAACATTGTGTGAGGGACCAGCAATGGATTATTGTGGGGGATTTCTGATGTGTGCTTAAACACACATCATTTTTATACTAGAAAACATGATAAGACGGACTAATAACAATAAAATATGTGAAATTATATTGCAAATATGTTTGTATGTGTTATTATGTCTTGCAGGTATAAGGGTTTGAAAACAAAGCAAAAACATGAAATTTCGGGCGATAATTGATTAAGTTTGCACATTTATCGAAGATTATTAAAGCCCGGAGAAAGCTGAAGAAAATAAAAAAGGCCAAGCAAATTGACCCAACTCGAGCCCAAATATAATCCAAGATTTGATCCTTGTCCAAGACCAACCTTAGCTTAACTCCTACGCATAGCATTTTTTAGACAAAGAAAAGTAGGCGACGTGGCCAATTATGGAACACTAGCAGAGTACCCGCGCGTTGTGGCGGCGGGTACCCTGAAATAAAATTTTTCGGTGAATCATGTATTTTAGTTTATTATGTTTTTTTTACAATACATTTACGGATATCAAGAATTTCGTTTAGCTCGTGCCCGTTCGGGCTTGAGCCCGTTGGCTCGTGTCCGTTCGGGCTCGAGCCTGTTTGGCCCATGCCCGTTCGGGCTCGAGCTCGTTTGGCCCGTTCCTGTTCGGGCTCGAGCCCATTTGGCCCGTTGCCCGTTCGGGCTTGAATATTTGTATCATGTGCTTTATTATTTGTATTAGTGACATTTAATGCAAGAATTATGTTTAAGTTGGTTGTACAATATGCTTGATAATTTGTATTTCTTATGTAAGGGGTGTTTTAATTATTTAATAACTGCATTAATTGTATTTATTGACCCGTTAATTAATTGTATTTAATGTACATAATGATTTATTTATTGTATTTAATGTTAGTATTTCTATTTTAATTAGTTGTACTTTGAGCTTAAGAACTTGTAAATGTTAGAAAATGTGTTTTAATTACTTGTACTTTTAGCTTTATAACTTGTATTGCTTAATTTTAAGTATTTTTATTAATAGTAGGCCTTTGTGCATTATAAAATAGTTAGAATAGCTTTTGTCTTAGGCAATAGTAGTATAAATAAATACGAGGACAACACCAGATCTATCTTTTCACTTCTTTGTTATTTTATTTTTTATTTTATTTTTTAGGATTAGTTTAGGTTAGATTTAATTAATTTTAGTCTTTTATACATCTTTGTTTAAGTTAAGGTTTTACTCATTACTAGTTTATGTTCATGTTTTGTTAATCTCAAGCATTTATTTTAATGTTTTAGTTAATAACTTTTTACTCACTTAATCTCTAGTTTTACCTTCTTAATAAACTTTCTTATAAAACTTTGTTTTATAAAAACCTTAGTTTTATGTATTATTAGTTTAAAAGTAGTTTTAAAAAATCAAGTTTTTATTACTTTTATCAATTTTACTTATAAAATTTTTAACTTTATTTAATTTTTAACTATAAAAAACCCAAATCAAAAACTACAAAAATAAATAGATTAGTTGATGATGATTAGTTGGTGATTATGGAGCAATCAAGAGGAGATTATGGGTATTGAGCTTGTAGATTGGGTATTATCGGTTTATCTAGAGTTCATATTGTCCGCATTCTTGATCTTGGTGACTTCTAATCCTTTTTCATTTATCTGTTTAATTATTTTGCAAGATGAGTTTTATTATTAGTTTCATCATTATATTTGCTTTAATGCGTAATTTAGAGTAGTTTTATTGATGCTTGTTTAGATGGTTATTACTTTTAGTTTAGATAATCATGTTGATGTTTATTGTTATTGTTATTGTTGGTTTATTAGTTATGATTAGTGAGTAGATTTCTTTTATGTTTGTTAAGTGGTGGTGATTTGAGACTTAAGTGTGAATAAGCTTAGAAATTGTTGGTTAATAATCTTTGGTTACTTGGATAGATTTTTGGTTGTTTTAACGGGCAAAAGCCGTTAAGGTAATTAATTGAATATAGTAATTTTACCTAGATAAAAAGAAGTGTTTTCAATATAAACTAACGTTGTGAGAAAATATTCCTTTTTAAATGGGTATCAAAGGTTGTTAATTAATAATTTCCGGATTATTTTTAGATCTTTTTAGTTGGTTGTTTTAACGGGCAAAAGCCGTTAGGATAATTGATTATTTAGATCTATTAATTTTTACCAAGACAAATAATTATTTTCAAAATAAACCAACGTTGTGAGAGAATAATTTATTTTGACGGGTATTAATTAAGCAGGCTTAAACGATAATTCACACTTAATGATCTTTTCACCACTATTGACAAGCATGTCTTTTAATATCATATTTTTAGCTTAATTTTATCATCATTAGTTGTTTACCATTTAAATTAGTTATTTTTAATTAGTTAAAAATAATTTTTCTTAAATTATCTTAAAAACACCAAAAACATTCGATAATCAAGCATTAACAAAAGACAAAAACGTAATTTTCAATTCACATCTCGTCGAGGAATACGACTCCGGAAGATCGAATTGTCATTTGTCCTCAAGTGACTCTTTTATCTAACGGGAAATACTTACAATTAAAACTGCCGTATACTAAACAACGAATCAAACCCATTACACCCGTAGCATCAGTTCAGACTCTAAAGAAATCAAAATGCTTGGGAAGAGGATGACGAGTTTCAATAAATGTTTCAATACCTTGTACTATTTCTAAAAATAGTTTACGGCTCATACGATAACGACGCCTAAAATTTTCTTCCGTATATTTTGGGTCTTCACCAAAATAGTCGGCCATTAGACGTTCTTCAACAACTTGACGTTCACGGGGGATGTATCTACGACGGCGTGAAGGTCCAACTTCTTGTTGTTGCAACGATTGCTCGAACTCATATTCTTGGAGAATCATCTCCAGCTCCGATATCTCTTCAAGATCACTTTCACCGGAATAAGATGAATTACTCATGTTTCTTGGTTATTATTTTGTAGTGTTTTGAATGAAAGGTTGTGTAAAATATGTTGAAACTAGTTTATTGACCCGTGAAATTCACGGGGCCTTAAGAAACCATTGACAGTGTTTATATAAGAGATTGATTTGTGATATTATGTAAAAAAAACTTACATGTTAGATGTATGCATAAAAAATATTAATGCGAAATAACGATATAATGAAATGATTGAAACACTATAAAACACATTTAATTTTTTATGGTTTATAATTTTGAGAATATATCATTTTGAAAAAGAGTACAATAATCTAACAACATAAAAAAATGTATAACAACAAAACACACATAACATTTGTGCTGAAATGTTGTCATCTTTATGATTTCTACTCTATTTTGCTGGATCAAATAGGTGTTTAGCCTTGTTATGTATTTTGTCTTGATGGTATTATCTATGACTTTGGGTTTATTATGTATGGAATTCTGCTTTAGTTATGTAAGTATTAAGTATGTACGTATTTTGAATGGTTTCTGTATTTGGATGTATATGTATGGATTATCATCTATGTCTATGTAGTTTCTTACATTTGAATTATTAGGTGCAATGTCTTTATATTTCCAGTAATGACTTGGATTGTCACTTTAACTTTATCTTGTTTATTAGGATTATGTATTTATTTGTTTTGATTGTATGTCAAGTAACCTATGCTTATGTTATGTGGTTTAATTATTAGGTGCAAGTTAGATAAGCAAAGTTTCATGTTGTGGTTCACGTATTTGTGTATTGTTGCAAGTTGGTGGGTTAGTATAACTTTTTCACGTTTGAGTTGGTTTGTAGTAGCATGCTTTGTCAGATTTTTGTTGGTCATGTATTTTGAGGTTTGTTTGCATAGTATTGTATGATGTGTTATGTGATTTTTTTTTTTTTTTAATATTATTAACAAAATATAGTTGGTCATTGTTACTTACGGTATCTTGTGTTATGTAGATTATTTAAAGATTATGAAAGGTTGCAATTCATTTGAGTATAGTACACTAAACAGATTCAAGCCATGTAAATCCGAAATTTTAAAAAATAATTGAACATGAAAAGCTTTTCTGAATCGCGCACATCTTTGTATGAAACTTATGGCTTTTTGTGAAATTCACGGGATTAAATTGAAAACCGTGAAATAATAGTGTTGAATTTATCACGGAAAACTGTTAAGTATTATATACTGAACAGATGTATAAATAGAAAAAAGTCATGCTACATAATAGAAAAATACCTGTTTTGACCCGCAAAATTACTTGTTCCGACACAAAAAGTACCTGTTTTGACACACTTTATAACCCGTGCCAGCCACCAATGGCCTACTTTATACCCCGTGTAAACAAAATTAACTGTTTTGACCCACAAAATTACTTGTTCTAAATAATCATGTGCTAAATGGATAAAAGATTAAAAGGGTTTATTGACGAATCATAAGACTCACTTAAAAAGCGTTTTGTAAACAAAATTATCTATTTCGACCCACTTTATAACCCGTGTCAAAGAAGGAATTTTCAAACAAAATCGGCATATAACTCAGTAGTGGACCCAGGATTTTAGGGCTTATGTAGCACAAAATGATTTTAGCCTTTGGAGTAGGAGTCCGAGAACACCTAAAAGCCTTGGTAACATGATATGAAAAAGAACGTTTTTAAACACTTGCACTCCGCATGCTTTAATCCAGTGCGACACGTGTTGTCAATCATGTGAATACACCTTTCTCTACAATGAAACAAATAATTTAACATAGTTGTGAACAATTATGATGCCTGGGCTCTAAAAAGAAAAAACCAGTTTTCACATTTATATTTGTAAGTATTAAAGAACCTAGATGAGTAATATACTTTTATAATTCTTCTTGGTATACTTAACATCCATAAAGCTTGATTGAAGCTTCCTACAATGCTTGCTTATCACTCTAACTGCAATGTCATTCCCACCTAACATTAATAGTCAATATAAGAAAAGTATAACTCTTGTCCAAAAACTATATCACATTATAAATGGTCCATTTAGTCTTTATTTATCATAAGAAACTCGAAGTAAATGACTTTTTATCAAACTTATATTTTTCTCAAAACTGTCACTTTTGGCCCATTATGACCCGTAAGCTCATTAGCTTCCATTTCTATCATATTTGACTCAAAAGTATTTTTAATAGGTTCCTAACTATAGTTGAACATTGGGATATGAATAGCACATCGTAATATCTTGTATAACTCTAAATACAAAAATATTTGTAAAAATAGTACCAAAAAAAAAAAAAAAAAAAACACCTCAGTAACCGCACTTATGGCTTGCTGTTTTAACCATTTTTGACACTGTAGTTAGTCTCATTGTCACCAAACTGATACTTAAATCAAAGCTAACAAAAATGTGAAGACTTTGACATAAAAATCACTTCTTAATTCCTTAAAATGCTCAGGTTATGATTTTATTAGCAAAACCAATATAATCATCACAATAGGAGTAATAGTTTCCTGAATGTGAATTTCTCGAAAGCACTGGATAAGCAAAGTATCTCAATTAATTTCCCACAAAGGGTTTAACTTGTACTAAAAATCATGCAAAAGGCCGTTAAAATTTTCATCTCTAATAGGTCACAAACATATAACTTTCATTCTAACACTAAAAAATCAACTGGCACAAGACCGTTGTTGAGCTAACGAATGCCTTGTGCAAAATTTTATATGATAATAACTAAATATGAAAATCAGTGATACATTATAGAAACTATTGAAATAATAAAACACTAATTACTTGTAAAGAAACGAAGCTCATTAGCCGAGTGGTTCTCTTTTAATATTGTATCTTTAACATTTTCAACAATAGCTTCTAACAATTCATGAATTTATTCTCACCCCTTTTTTCATTTACATTGTATATGCTTAAAACTCAACAACATGTGAACAGCTAAGAGGATCAAGTTGTCAAGTTTACTTCATTCAAAGTATTTACCTGGTTGGCTATTGAAACTGAAGGGACTTCCACTTAACATTTAGGGCAACATAATTTGTTCCAGAAACTGGTGTTGGATGATTGATCTTGCAAGTCTGTTGACTTTTCAAGGGCTACTGTACGCATGTAACTGAAGATAAATGGACAGTCAAAAGTACCAGAGCGGCCAGGAATAACATGAATTTCTCATGTTTCTTGGTTATTATTTTGTAGTGTTTTGAATGAAAGGTTGTGTAAAATTTGTTGAAATGTGTTAGTATTTATAGGGGTGAATTTATGTTTATTAAAAAGAAAAAAAAAACGGAAAACTTTTAATTTTAAAACATTATATAACGTTAATATCTGACAAAAGGACATAGTTCAAGCTCCTCGTCTGCACGAGGAGGGCTTAAATGGCTAAGGGCGAGTAGATAGCCCGGTGTGGTGAGGAGAGGTGGCGAGCTTACCACGTCAAAATGAGGAGATGGTGAGTAAACCACGCCGAGTGCTCTTACAGGTACACGATTGAAACACGATCTGTTTGAATCGTGACCCGTTTTGACCCGTAACCTGTGTGACCCAATATGGCACTCCGTCTTAGGTTTTCACTTACTTTTATGTAATGAGGAATATAAAATTTGAGTAAAAAAACAGAAGATGTCTATATAATACTAATATAAGAAGTGTAATTGTCTTTTTAAAATCGTTTTTATCTCATAAACGATTCATCTTTATAAATTGAATTTTATTTTATTTTGATGTATGTACATTTATTCTCACCTAATTGATTTGCTTATTTCAATTAAATCCCTAATTGAAACCAAAATTGAATCTTAATTCGATTACAAAAATCGATTGAAGGTAACATATGACTTCACCCACAAAAGAAAAAAAAATAGAAAGCAAAAGACTTGATAACATAAATGATGTACAAAAGCATATAAAGGTAAAATGCAACTGTGATAAAAATACTGAGGTAGGATTTGGATTTAAATTTTGTTTAGGATTTGGATTTGGATTTGATGCAGAAAAGAGAAAAAAATAATAAGGTAAGAGAAAATAATATATTTAAATTAAAAAATAGTATTTTAATAAATAATGCAAATATTTAATATTGATTTTATTAATTTATAATATAAAAAGTAAAAGCATGTAGAGAGGGAAGCGATTAAACTAGCTCCAACATGTCAAAAAATGACTACTTGGACCAAAGATTTGAAACAATGCCACATGTTTACCTTGAATCCTAAATTATAAAGTGAAATAGTCAAACAAACACCTGATTGATCATGTCTTTTCAAAACAAAACCTAGCCCAAAATCTCAACCAAACGGCTTGTAAACTTTCTTGACATCAGGAAATACTAAAGGACAACTTCTATTTTCTGATGAAAAATTCAAAAATTTTAGAAAATATTAAGAGACAACTACTATTTCCTAATGCAAAATCCAAATTTGTTTATTGGCTTTGTGCCGTATGAATTTCTAAGTCACAAAAGCTATGCTAGCCCGAGTTGAAGAATTCAATATCAGTGTTTCCACCGACCGATTCCAACAGCATAACTCTTTAGCTTCTGACAACATTACCTGGGGGTTGTGACGGCGTCACGACCCCGTCTCCACACACTGGTCAGTCACGAAAAATATCAAAAATTCACTTTAATGGCACTCCTAGTGACGACGTCAGGATGTCGATCAAGACTTGAAATTTTTTCTTTTTCTTTCAAATTTCGTCCAAATGAGCTCAAAACTTATACGTTTCCATCAAATGCATAGTCCAAGACCTAAAAACCAAATAAGAAGGTTTTTAAGCAACACTAGAGATAAAACGATATAAAATGCACGAATTAGTGTGGTAAATGACTTCTAAAATCGTTACCAATTTGCACCTCATCAATAGTAAAAGTAAATTATATATTTTATAAACATTTGACTAGTATGTGGTTTAAACAATTTACAACGCATTGATCGAACCATAAAGTTTGATGTATTTCGATGGATAAACCATGTACAATAAAGATACTAGTAGGGTTGGATTTGAGCATGTGCGAGGTGCTCGACCGTACAAGGCTTCCATTTTTTGCCAAGGCCTCATGATTCTAGACATAGTGATTGGTTTAATTCATTTTCAGGCATAAAACTAATAAAAATGTGTTCAACAATGAAAAAATACTTGATTTTACAAGAAAAATGAGGTAAATAATCATCTGTTTGAAATAATATAAAAATTGAGGCATACAAGTGTTGTCGGAGGTTTGTTTGTTAAAGAAGATGAAGATGACCACTTTGTCTCATTTACATGTTTGCCCTTTGAAAATAGCCATGATACCGATGCTCTGAATACACATCAAACGTTTATATAAATCATGCATTTGAAATGTCACAATGATTTTGGTCATCTAAGCTAGTGCGAGGATTTATTTGATATTAAATTTGATACATGCAGATTCCTCCTATACGGCTAAATACAAATTATGTATGAATGGTTTGGACTTCGGACCTAGTTATCTGTTTAACATGTTATTGTCTAACGGTTGACATCATGTTCGATCTGGCTCGACGCCTCGACTCACCTTGTTACAGCCTTGTATAATAAGCGTCAGAAAATTTTAACTACAACGCGTAAAAACTTTAATCTAATTTAAAGTGATGTGCCAAGAACAACTTTTAACTAATTCATAATCCAATTACGAAACTTTGAATATAAACTTTCCAAAACGGTCACATGGTTACGTGTCTCTTTGACAAGATAAAATAATACTTGCTATCTTCACGGAAATAACAATTTCCAAATATCCAGAACAAGCTAGCTAGCTAGCTAAGCTGGGTAATACTTTATATCCCATGACTCAATAATGTCAATGATTCATAAAAGCACTATGCATTTATGGTTAAGATTCACACTCAAGTTATTCAACTACTAGTGGACCATACATAGTGGTAGTTATAATTTAGTTATAAAAAAATGTGGAAACATATATTAATCGTCCTGCCGACGATATCTAGGAAAAAATGAATTTTCACCGACATATTAACGTGATAGGACGTTGACATTTACACTCTTGTGTTTTCTTTAAGTTTATAGAATAACTTAGAATACTATGTTGTCGAGTTTACCTGGGGCAGGTATCTCATAGTTGTAATAAACATCAAAAATAGCGAAAGTATATATGATCATAACATGTAAACTAATTAATCAAACATAAAAATATACGTATTTTTTGATTCCAGCAAAACAAAAATCAATTTCAAGCTAACAATTGAGATGAACCCTAATTAGGGTTTATACGGATTATAAGAATTGCCCTTTATCGTTTTTGCAATTCAATCAAAGATTCAAACAATAGTGTATTTGAATCACGTTCTTGTACATACGCACTAATACTAAGTAAATGTTATGCTAGTAATGAAAACACAAAACGATTTGTTTGTTTGGAAAACAAATCCGATCGACCCCTAAGGGTTGTTGTACGATCAGCCTCACAAGAACAAAAGGGAAGAAAAAGGTTTAGGGTATTATGTGTGCACAAGAGATACAAACTAATGACCCTAATCCTTATGTTTATACTAAGAGAAACTTAGAGGACAAGTTGGTTGAGGATTAGGAGTTCCTAATCCCCCACCGATCGGCCAAACACCCATAATGGGTTTTTGGAACTTTCTTGACTTTCTAATTATTCACTCTTAATTATTTCCTTTTATTAGTTAACGGTCGTTAGTTAATTTCCGTTAATTACTAACGGTCGTTATACGTTTTGTGTATTTAATAATTAATTATAACGTTTTATAAATAATTATTAAACATTTACTCTTCATACGTAAAGTGTGCAATCTCGTGATCTCGAGTTCGATCTTAACACACATCTACCGATTTATGTCCATAAAACTAACAATGGTAACGTATTTTCATTTTTGTCTCGAAATTGAATTTGTGCTTTTTTCAGGTGTCGAATGTTCAAATAAACTTTTGTGTTTGTTCGAGTATGGTAAAAAATACAAGTATTGTGGGATCTTGTATTATGATCGTAATTTTATATATTGTCAAACTCGAAATGCTCATTAAAACATATATTGTTTTTTTCGTATGATCATCAAACTTACTAGCTGGTATTGTCAAAACGCCATCGTGAATGCGGGTAAAAGGTGATACAATGTTATTTTAAGCGTTATGCTGATGGAACACCTACTGTGTTACTACATGAACCGTATAAATATTATATTTTAGAGTACATTTGTTTAGAGGTCGCAAAACGACCAATTTGGCTAAATAACGGGTTAAAACGATTATATTATGAAGAAAAGTATCGGTATAATACACCTTGTTAACCATATATACCTGACAGACCGCATTGATTCTTTTCCACTAAGACTTTTCATCGGAAAATGATTAATATACAAATATGTCACTAAATTTTCAAAAAACATGTGCCTAAAGCAACAGTACTTTCATTTTTTTTCATTTGGGTTACTAAACTTATAATTACGATTATTTTCATATTTTTAATGTTACTGAACAGATACTTTTTGATAATTAAGTAATATAAATGTTGTGTTTCTACAAATTTAGCGATGTTTATATACGTATAATTTTATAAGTTTAATGACTCCAAAATGTCATGTTTAAAAAGTTCGATAAACCAAATGAACAAAATGAAAGTTCATTAAGTTATGCGCTTTTTTTTTTTGGAAAGTTTAGTAACATATTTGTCTGGAAAAAATATCCTTCCAAGCTATGCCAACGAACCCTATATTGACTTGATCACCTTAAACTGATTGTAAGTACATGTTGTTGTGTTTGTGTAATGTTATTCGATAGTTTATTACCTTTAAACTTGAAAACAACATTTCCTTAATTTAAGACGCCGTATCATGACATATCTTGAAAGCGTGTTGAAAACATGCATGTTCGCTCACTTAAATGCCGGTGCATGCGACCTTCCGCCAATTTTCTAATGACTATATATATCAACTCTTCAAGACCTTAAGTCATGTATACATATTATAACAATAATGTCTAACTTCACAAACCATGGATAATAACTAGTTCTGCTAACACGTACATTCAGAAATCTAAACGTTAAACACATTCAGGTACGTAAATACTCGTAAATCTTCTTGTCTTTTGATTATTAGTGTTTGAATATTATGTTGGTAGTTGTTTAGATCTAATGAATTCGCGTATGTGATCTAGATTTTTGATGTATATCGTAAACTGTGTTTGTTCGTATTTGATCTATATATAGAAATGTATGATTAAGTTGATATTGTCATGAAACTTCATGAAACACGTAATTGAATCTGATAATTAAGTTTGAGTATGTAATTTTCTTTTTTTAAGTTGAATGCAAAAATGTACAACCAAGTTGAAATTCTGATGTTGTCGAAATATATAGTAGAATTTGATGAGTTCTAGTATGGCTGTCGACTTTTCGTGTAGGTGCTTGTTAGCAGTAGACCATAATGTTCATAATCAAGTTCAAATTATATGAAAATTCAAGTTTATATCTTTTTAAAAAATGGTTGTAAATCTAAGATGAACAAAACATGGCTAAAAGTGAATTTTGAAAAGTTTGTTGACCAACTGAAAGTCGTTGTATGTTGCTTCATGCTTACTTTATGCTTCTGATGTTTGATTCCAACTCATATTACATCTCAATAATCATTTTTCTTCGGTTCGCTTATGGTCTAATTCGATTCCTAGAAATACATGTATTAAGGCGTGTATGATCTATTAGTCATGTGATGTTAACATGTTGGATAGATGTGAATAACTGTGTCACGATGTACGTATGCTGAATAATAAGTTTGGTAGCAAATTGTTTCTCAGGACTCGTGAGAAGTGTCACACACCGAGCTACTATACAATGTCATCCAACGTTGAAAGAACCGTGTCATTCGACATTGAGAAAAACCAACCTTCCACTCCACCACCAGGACCACCAAAACCTTCACTCGCAAAAGACCAAATCGCCACCATTAAAAGAAAAAGATTCAGACGCATAAAGAGCGCCCCGACAGCAGATTCCTCATCTTCAAACTCCAGACCGGCAACCACTCTCCCACGTCCCCAATCAGTTTTCGACTATCTCCACCCAAGTTACAGAAAAGTAGCCATTCTTTTGATTATCTACTTAGGCGCGGGTACCCTTTGTTTTTATCTCCTGAGACACCAAATCAACGGCAAAAAAACAAACAGTGTCCTTGATTCTGTTTATTTCACTGTTGTCACAATGACTTCTGTTGGGTATGGAGATCTTTTTCCTGGTAGTGATGCTACAATATTACTCGCGTGTCTTTTTGTCTTCTTGGGTATGCTTCTTATTGGTCTTGTGTTAAGTAAAGCTGCAGACCTTTTAGTTGAAAAACAGGAAACACTACTAGCAAAAGCGTTACATACTCATCAAACCGTCGGGACAGCAGCTACAATTAAAGAAATGGAAAGCCATCGAGAGAGGAATAAGTGTATAATACTAGTGGTTTTGCTTGTGGTTCTTATGGGTGCTGGGACTACGGTTTTGGTTGCTGTTGAGGATTTGGACTTTATTCATGCGTTTTATTGTGTTGTTGGGACGATTACAAGTTTGGGTTATATTGATAAGTGTTTCTCAACAGAAGGTGGGCGTGTTTTCGCGTTATTTTGGATATTGTCGGGTACTGTTTATTTAGGTCAGTTGCTATTTTGTTTTGCTGTGCTGCATACTCAGAGTCGACAGAGGAAATTAGTGAAATGGGCTCTTAAAAGAAAGACGACGCCTGCTGACTTGGAGGCAGCCGATCTTGATGATGATGGTGTTGTAGTGTAAGTACAAACAACCATGAACTTTCTGATTTACTCGTGTTTTATCTGTAGTAATTTTTTAGGCATACCTCACCGTTGCATAATCATCATTAAAGCTGATATGTGCCTCTTATCTCACTGTTATTGGTGATTATGCAAAATGGTTTTAAGGTCCACTAGAAGGAGGGGGAGGTCCCATATCCCATATGGGACGAACTTCACAAGCAACGTAGGCATATCTCAACATTAATGGTGACGGTTCTCGAGCGGTCCCTTCTTGCCATATGGGACATCTTTCATAATCCTTGCACCTTAAGACTACTGACGTTTCTTTCATGTATTAATGCTAGTTTCTGAGGCACATCTCAAAATTTTCGATTATGGGACATCTTCTATAATCACCATTTTCTAAGAACTACTGCAATTTCATTTGTATATTGATAGTAGTTTTCAAGACATACAAGATCTCTTGCATAACCACTGCCATTTTTGTTTATTGGTGGTAACTAATTCTATCATCCAACAGGGCTGCTGAATTCATCCTTTATAAGCTAAAAGAGATGGGGAAAATCAGCCAAGAAGACATGGCACCTATCATGGAAGAGTTTGAAAGACTCGACTTTGACAAGACCGGCACATTGACTGCTTCAGATGTTCTGCTGTCACAATCATCGTGGTATGCTGCAGACATCTTACTGACACAAACATCCGTGTGAAGTTACACGATGTTGATGATGATACTATAGATGGCATTTGCTAATTTTTTACATGTATCTATGATTTGTTAAGATTGAATATGAATTGTAACTAGAGATAGAACTACGAGTATATTTCACTGCTAATTCATTATTACAGATTTTTTCATTTAGCTTTGGTGTAAACAAAGTTTGTTTAGTTAGAAACAAAATTTCGTTCGCCGATTTTCTTGGAATATGTTATAATTGAAGTCTGAAATCCATTCCATTTTTTGCGAGTATGATTTCTTTTGAATGTTACTTTCTTGATTTGTCTACTAATTAACCTATGTGATTTTGATATGTCAATAAGTATTTTAAATTCTTTTGTATGCAATCATAATCTTTTTTTCTTCTTTAACACAATTTGCGTATTCTTCAAGGTTTTTTAGTCGGTTACCATTTTAAAGATCAAAAATGAAAGGGAAGAAACTTTAAAAAACAAAGCAAAACATGTTTAAGATACATGCTAACATGATATTTCAGTACTAAATATATATCAGATGGTTTATAAGATAATTAAAGTAAAGAAAGAGTGAAATAATATAAAGTTATCGATATCTTGCGATGATGATAATGCATCCTCTTTGGTCATCTATCACATAAACTCACTTTGCCTGCTAGTTTCTTGCACTTTGCTTTTATCCAAAGCAGGGGTGTTTGTCTATGCTTTTAGATCAACACAGAGCGTATTGTGTTTTTAAGTCAGAGACAATCTTTCTATAGTCTTTGGATATATTATAAACTGAAAACTTATTTTAAGGTAGTTATATCACTGATTATGATTACAATATCATATAAAGGTCATTTACATATAAATCTTACAAAATTAAAGTTTGACATATGCTAAACGATCCATTTTGTAAACAGCATAACTTCACCAACATCCAAACAGTCTCCTTGTACCAACCCGTTTTATTTGATTCTAGAAATTCACTTCACAGTTCACATAACGAAGTCTAAAACGTGACATTCGTAACATGTATAGCTGAGTTCCTATCAAAACAAGTGATATAAACGTAGCTGTCAAACTAGTCTGAGACGGGTATGGAGAGTATTTTAAATGATTGTCGATTCGTTGATACACTCAACTCAGTTGCTCTATAATGGTGTATATTGTTAGAGTTAAAGGAAAAATATTAAATATGTATGTCTCGATTTGAACACGGGACCTTGGGATTGCACACTTTACGTATGAATGACTAACGGAAATAATTAATATATAACTATGTTATGTATTTAATTATTTAGGACACGAAATATTAACTAACGGACGTTAAGTAATTAGTTAAATTGACTAAACGACCGTTAGAGAATAAAGGAAGAACCGTTAGTGAAATTTGGTGCTTAAGAAGGATCTAGAACCCACGTCTATGGGCTTGGCCTGTTTTGGCATAAGGGATAAAACCCTTGTCGATCGATTGCTTGGAGGAAAAGCCAAATTCACTATAAATACAACATATTGGACTTTAGTTAAAATTTGACGTAGTACCATGTTACTATAGCCATTTAATGTCTTGTCTCCTTATTCTTCTCAAAGTCAGTCGATTGCTTTTTATAATGAATAGATTATTGCTTCAATCAATCACTGTATTTGATAAGAGTAGATTGACTTTATTATTTATTAAAGTAGTTTAATTTTTATTAAACAAAGTTTTTTGGTTTAATAAACGTGTCTTTACACTAGCATCTAATGTTAGTTGGTTATAGTACGTGTGTACAAGACCATGGTAATAACTTACTTTAGTTATTCCATCTTGTATTGTGGAACAAAAGGGTAAGGGGTTCCACGTTAATCCTATTATATGATCAAGAGAAGAAAAGAGAAGAGTAGATCCTTGTTCTTGCTAGGATCTCGAGGTAATTCTAATCTACTTTTATGTAATTCTTTATACGTGTTAAATACGATTTTGCTTCCGCTATATGTGTACTCTTGATGTGTTTATTTAATTAGATGTTGATCATGCTAGTTAAATTCCAACAGTGGTATCAGAGACTGTTTTAACATGTTAATGAATTACTTAAACGCATAATAAAAATCAAATCTTGATTTACATACACATGTTAATGTCGATTTTAATTTTTTAAGGTTTGTTTTTGTAGAAAACATTCTAATTAAAATCAAATAGAATTTAGGGTTAGGGTTTCGACCCTATTGTAACTAACTAATTAATTAGTTTGTATCCCTAAATTAAGAACATGATGTGCTATGTGTTTATTTGAGTAATTAGGGTTACGATCTTGGTTGATCCATAATTCTTCATGCAAGGAATTATGGATTAGGGTTTGTTTATTTGCTACATGCTTTTTAAGATAAATCTAAAATTAGGGAAGACCCTAATTAAATATATTAATTAATCAGTTATGTGTTATGTGGTATTTAATTATTAAAACTTACGCGGCCAAAATTATTTGGCGTCTGTGGTCCATTTGGCACAATGAGCTCGAAAACCAATGGGAGTTTTTCTAATTATATACATTTAATTTCACATAGAGATTATTAATAGGGTTTATCAAAAGATTTGCATGTGGCTATATGATAATGTATATGATCATATATGTGTTATTAAGTGTTTGTTTATTTTTTAATTACTTGATCTTTGTGTTTTAATTATGATGGATTGGAAACATCAAAGAGGGTAATTTTTTGAATAAAAATAAATGAACCTAATAACTATGAAACCTTTGTGGTAAATTATTTATTGCCAAGTCTTATGTGCAGAAAGTGGTTCGTTTCGCACGGTAATTTGCTCCCAGGCGAGACTAGCAATTTAATAATTTACTACATAAATGTTTTAAGCTTTAAATCTTAAAGTTTTAATTGATTGATGTGACGGTACAAAAGTGGTCGAAGCGGCGGACCTAATATTGACAAACTATAAAGTGGGTATAAGGAGGCTTGATATTAAATTGTCATCTGAAAGGGGCGCGTTTTTAATTAGCTTCGGCGGACGTTTGCCCCTCCGCTCGCATGTGCGTCAATATTAGACTTACCAAGTACACCATGAAAAAGTACGAAGCATCTTAAGGGAATGTTGTAAGTTTCTCAACGCCATCAATTAAATTTTGTTGATTTTAAGCTGCGAATGAGTAGATGATTTTTGTAGAAAACATATGATACAAGATGAATGCATGACATCTTTGTACATATTTTTTGATTACATAACATCAAAAATTAATACCCTTAAAATTTAAGTTATATGTCACCCAATTAATACGGAAAAACCTGAGATTACATTCTATCGTTGCTAGCAGCCTCAGCTGATGTAATGATTCAAAGAATGGGAATCAAAGGGTAAATTGAGCACTTTCATTGCTAGCAGCCTCAGCTGTTGTGATGAAACGGCGTCAAGTTTACATGTTTCTAAATTGGTTAACTTAATTGAGCACTTGCATCACTAGCAGCCTCAGCTGATGTGATGGAACGGCGTCAAGGCATAAAGAGTTGGGGATGAAACATGCTTACATTTGCAACTGTTGTTGGCAAAATATGTAAGTCCCATGATTCTAGGAATTGCAATTGTATATTGGCAATTGAGTGTAGCTCTACCTTATTGAGTACTTTCATTGCTAGCAGTCTCAGCTGATGTAATGAAACGATGTCAATTTGGATCCTAATTTTTCAGTGAAAATTAAATGGTTAAAATGTTTATTTACCATGGGTGTTTAATTTTCTTGAAAAGTTTATTATCGAAAATACTAAAATTAAATTTTGAAAATTCCTTTAATGTATTTAATGCAACGTTAAAACCGTAAATGTGGGGCATTCTTTAGTGGAAAGTTGATCTGCACCCGTAAGGGTCTTTAGATAGAGTCAATTTGACTAAAAGAATAAACCTATTCTACTTTCCGTGTGAAGAGTGAGACTTAATCCTATTCCTTTTCATGAATGAGAAATGTATAATAGGAAAATCAGAATTGTCTAAATTCTAAGAAATAACTCATGGCAAATTTTGTAGAAATTGCACGTATTAGGAGTTATTAAAATTAGAAGCTAGACTTATTACCGCAAAATTGGTAAAAGGCAAACTAGAATGATTGATCTAGTTGTTGTGCTTTTACCATTTAAAGGTGCTACATGCCATAGTGGTGATGGTAGACCTAATTGAGGAAGAAATTGCATACCCATATTTCTCAAGATTAATTGTATTAATGGATATTCTATCATTGACAAAGTAGAATACATTCTTTGAGTACCTTAGTATGTATTACGTAAATGATTACTCAAAGGTGTAGGAAAGTAAACAGCACACCATTTGCTTTTACTGGTTATGAAACACTTACAATGTTGTTAAATCCAGTGGGAGCATTGTGTTGTAATTACTGAATAATGAGTTCATGTAGTGATCTTTAATTCAGTGGGAGCTACAAGTCTTGGTATCTTGGTAGTAACCCGGATTATCTCTAGGATCTCTTGAGATAATTACTTTCCAATTATAGACACTTGTGGTATTAAGGATAGTCGTGTATGTTTCCTTACTAGACAAGGTGATTATATATCTACTTATATCTATGACATGAATCATATTGATCACATAAGCAAACTATTGATGTGTTGTTTATCTGATACATGATGTTGTTCCATGCACAAGTGGGAGAAATCTTTATTGTGTGCAAGCAACAACATGAAGAGATATGATTTAAAGGGTTCTCTTGACTGCAAGGTAAGAGATTGATGTTCTAATGTAGTTTTATTCACATCTAATTAATAAAACACTTGAAGTTAATATCTACTTTCATTACTAGATATTAATGACAAGGTAAATTACATACTTTCATTACTAGCAGCCTCAGCTGATGCAATGAAACTATGTTAATTTACAAGTTTCTAAATTAGATAATTATTAGAACAAGTGTCAATATGATAATTAGACTACTTCAAATATGAATATTTATGTATTGTTGCAATGACATAAATAAATGAAGTAATCTAATACTACTTCATAATTTGAATATTTATGTATTCTTGGAATGACATGAATATATGAAGTAATAATTAACTTGAAATACTATTGAAACCAAATTGTGGTGTTCATGATTACTTTAGTATACATGTTTATATTGTAGATATAAATATGAAGTCTTTTATTGCTATAAGACTTATAATAAAGTAAGACGTTAACTTCTTATGTTTTAATTAAGACATATACAAGAAGTCATTGAGTTAATCAATGACTTATAACGTAGATTAGGATTATAACAGTTTATGTCCTTTTGGTAAGACATAGAAATGAAGTGGCTTGGGTAAAAAGGCACTTATGTTATAAAGCATGCAATTGGCTTGTAAAATCTATTGTACCATTAAATTGACTTAGTTGGTGAATAGGTAAGCCAAAACAAAATATATTTATCTCACACATTGTAAGATTGACGTACAATATTAATCCTAATGAAATACATTAGTATATGGTATGTTCAGTTAGGAAAATCAAACTCTTGTAGTATTGTTTGATTTGAGATAACTATATCTTCAATTCTTCCTAAAGATATCAAGGTTAGAAAATTGAGTATGGTTTGGATATACTCAATTAGACTCCAATCTAGAAGATTAATAAGACATCATTTATTATGGAATGTGATGAATCACATTATGTCTTAAAATTGAAGTTCAGAATTTGTTAGACTACTTGATGAGTAGGTTATTAACAAATTAATGTTAGGAACTGTCAATATGTATTTGTAAAGTCCCAAAAGAGAACAAGTTTGTGTTGCTCTATTTGCTAAGAATTTATAGATATTCTATAAATTGTAAAAGGCAAGTGGGAGTTTTATCTTGATAAGATAAAATTACAAGATACATAATCTTCTAAATATACACTAGCAAGTCATAATGAGGATTAAACATGTTAATGTTAAATCTCAAGATGATGGAATTTTATTCATAGATCCGCAAGGATATCTCAAATATTTGTAGAATATGTTGAGGATTATGAGTTACAGGATTTTGATAAACCTGTTAATCAATTGCAAATATTTAATTTGGCAAATTACTCACACTATGAATAATTAGATGCAGTCCAAGAAGACAACTAGTTTGAAAACGTAGTTGATCTTAAACTCTATAGTTACACTATAGAATAAAGATGAATTTCTACAAAGGAAATGA
Organism: Artemisia tridentata subsp. tridentata; assembly: GCA_021014915.2. Lineage (NCBI taxonomy): Eukaryota > Viridiplantae > Streptophyta > Magnoliopsida > Asterales > Asteraceae > Artemisia > Artemisia tridentata. The sequence continues at coordinate 458,513,552 of CP139509.1, forward strand.
AAATCCTAGAGATTTAAATTTTGAGTAGAAATCATAAGGGACAAAATTTTGTATACATATTTAAGGTGTGAAAAAATTATCAATCACACTTGAGCAATTAAATGTGATTGAAATTATTTCTAGGCACATTAAATATATAAAGATTATGATTATCATTCTTAGTTTCATTTATATGAAATTATCAATGAAATATCAAAACTCTTTCTTGGATAATTACTTGAGCGAAGACGATAAGTAATTGAAAGGAGTATTTGAATTCAAATAATTTTTAGTAGTATACAAAGTGCAAATCATTTGTGAATGGATTAATGCATGCATCTAGGAGATATACTTATGTTTAGTTATTAAATCTAGTTTTGATTTATAATTAAAATAAGGTATATCTTATTATTCTTGAAAGCTAGTGTGAGTATTATATTTATTTTCTTATTCCATATATGTTGTATAACATATGGGAAGTAACATTCCATTAACATTAAATGTTAAGTATTAGTTTGGAATAAAACTTCAAATGGAAATTCAGAAAATAAACATATAACCTTGAAGTATATGTTTATTGTTATAAACATAAGCGGTAAAATAACTGATTCTAATAAACATGATAATCTATTAGAATGGCTAAGATAGATACATATCTTTGAAGAGATATGACATGAATGAAATCAAAGACACAAGGATTTTTCATGTACATCATGTTACTTGTTGTATCATGCTTGAATGAAAGATGATTTGACAACATTAGTATCTAATTGAAAGCTATTAGATAACTAAGTGTAATGTATATGGTTGGATTAGAATTTACATCCTCAGCCTGGAGTTGCTCCAAAATTCTAAATATGAACCATATGGCATATTGTTGCATAAATTGATATGGTTGACAAATCTTGAAGGATTTGAAGATATCAAACATTACACGATGAATATTAAAAGTTTATGAAAATTTAAAGGGCATATTGTTGTTTGGATACAATGATGCTAATAAGATTGAGATGACACTCAATACTAGTCTTGGTGGGAGTTTATCCTTGTTAATGACCATGTATACTAGTTATGCTCAATATGAGTATAGTTGCATTATACATAAAGAATTAAGAATATTTTAACTACAGAGGTTTGGTTGTTTAATTGTCATAAATCCGTGGATGAGGATGTCACGCATTTTATGAAGTATGTGGCAATATCTAAATAGATGGATGCACACATACAAGGATTTCATTAATTGAATTCTTGAAATAAGTATTCTCAAAATTTTTGATAGATCAAAATTAGTTGATTTATACCTTGTCAACAAGTATGGTTGTCATGACTTGTGGCATAATTCATTAATGGGAATTATCATGCATTGATCTATATTTAGTATTTGGATAAGGGATGTTAAGCAATTATTATTTACAATGAATTAAAGTACGTGGTACGTTTGTTTTCATTAATAATAAATTGTATCATATATTTGCATGTTTAAATCCATGAATAACTTATGTTATTCTAAATTGTCCGTTGTCGATTAATGATATGGGAATATCATTAAATAAAGACAAATGTGAGGATTGGTAGAATGTACTGTAAGGTTGAGATGCCAATATCACATGATATTCAATAATGGATAAATTGAATATAGGACTTATCCCAACTTCATGAGTTTACTTTATGGATCTTGTCATTAAGTAAATCATGTATATATTTATCCTTAGACTTGAGATACCAGATAATCGTTCATACATGTAGTGCATTTCTGTGACTCAATTTAACGCTATACGTAACTGGTAGCTATACGGATTATTTTCGGAAGTGTTGCAAAGTGTATGAGTTATGCTCGTAGTCAAAATGGGATTTGTTCCTTCAAAGTTAATTTGAAGTTTAATACTACTGGGCCCCTCGTGGGATTAATAAGATGTTTGTGCAGCCGCACCCATGATCTCCCCTGACTAGTTCAGAAGATATGGTAATCTTATTGAATCATAAATAACGAGAAACAGAATTATTAATAAAGAATGACTAAGATCCATATTTTTATTAATGTAGTATTAGAAACAAAAGGATAAGTATGATGATCTAATCATCTAGTGGTTTATCCACGAGACCACACACCCGAGTTGTACTAGGGTCATTGGCGTGTTGCTAGACGCTAACCAATGTCATTGCACTTTTAATAGATTTCCAAGTAGGAGCTGTTAGAGTTAATGGAAAAATATTAAATATGTATGTCTAGATTCGAACACGGGACCTTGGGATTGCACACTTTACGTATGAATGACTAACGGAAATAATTAATATATAACTATGTTATGTATTTAATTATTTAGGACACGAAATATTAACTAACGGACGTTAAGTAATTAGTTGAATTGACTAAACGACCGTTAGAGAATAAAGGAATGACCGTTAGTGAAATTTGGTGCTTAAGAAGGATCTAGAATTCATGTCTATGGGCTTGGCCTGTTTTGGCATAAGGGATAAAACCCTTGTCGATCCATTGCTTGGAGGAAAAGCCAAATTCACTATAAATACAACATATTGGACTTTAGTTAAAATTGGACGTCAGTACCATGTTACTATAGCCATTTAATGTGTTGTCTCCTTATTCTTCTCAAAGTCAGTCGATTGCTTTTTATAATGAATAGATTGATTGCTTCAATCAATCACTGTATTTGATAAGAGTAAATTGACTTTATTATTTATTGAAGTAGATTGTAGATCGACTTTAATTTTTATTAAACAAAGTTTTTTGGTTTAATAAACGTGTCTTTACATTAGCATCTAACGTTAGTTGGTTATAGTACGTGTGTACAAGACCATGGTAATAACTTACTTTAGTTATTTCATCTTGGATTGTGGAACAAAAGGGTAAGGGGTTCCACGTTAATCCTATTATATGATCAAGAGAAGAAAAGAGAAGAGTAGATCCTTGTTCTTGCTAGGATCTCGAGGTAATTCTAATTTACTTTTATGTAATTCTTTATACGTGTTAAATACGATCTTGCTTCCGCTATATGTGTACTCTTGATGTGTTTATTTAATTAGATGTTGATCATGCTAGTTAAATTCCGACATATATTTCGCCTGTTCGATCATATGTCAATAAAACATAACCTACAGACTCATTCTGTATGAATGGAACAAAATTTAATCAGTCCATGTTTATATGAATCTGCTGAAATGTAAAATGTGAGTATAAATTGAATCATCCGTTATGTATCGAATGTTAAACACATGTAAATGTATATAGAAAGATACATATACAACCGTAAACATAAACATGTGCAATTGTTAAATCTCAAACCGCTTATTTCATGTGACTAATATAACACAAGCTTTATATTTACATACTGAATTTTAGCTGCAACATAAAAGTCGAGAAAAACTTAATGTTTGAATTATATGATAGACTATACGGTATATCAAAATGAGGTGAGATCTCGAATTATACGACAATAATAGAGGTAATATTACTCATGAGACAATGACAATACTATTGAATATTATCACTAAGAATAAACATTAAAGAAGTTCCATAAACCAGATGACAAATCATATTAGACAAATATAGCGACATAACATAAACTTTACGACTTCCATTGGCTAGCTTCCGGTTTTCATTCCTGCACCTGCTTTCTCACCGGAAAATACAACCATCCGCGCGCTGTTTACATTTGCTCAAACTATAATGTCCAAATATAACAACGTATAGTAATATTAATACGTCGCTGTATTTGATTATGATCATTTTAGTAACTGAAGTTTTGAAAAAGTTGTTCTATATTGGTACCTTTTTTCATAAACTTTGTAATACATAAACTGTTCTATATTGATCATTATTATTAGAAAATATATTTATCATATTTCCATATACATAGTGTTCCACATCAACTCAAAAAGTGTACATTTTATATAAAATTTGAAACTAAAATAGACAAAATAAAAGTATGTTACTACTTTTTGCATTACCCTTTACTCATCTTTATGACCTTGATCGGATTCTGGTTGACTAGCAACGTAATCTATGATTCCTTCACCTGCTTTCTCACCGAGAGATCCAAGCGACCGCTGAAAAGTACGACTAAAGACCACAACAGCAATGAGGAATAGAGCTGTGGATACGAGAAGCGGCCAGAAGTAAGTGAGAACATCAAGGAATTTTGGAGCAAAGTGAACGATGACCACGGCGATTAAAGAAAAAATGGCAATGATTAATACGTAGGATTTATATTTCATAAGGTTTTCTGAGATTGTCATGGCAGTTTGTTTGTGTGAGATTGAGTAAACTTGGGCTTTTGGTCTTAGTGACTTCTTTTTGTATAGTGTTTGAAATCAGTATCTTGGTCTTAAATAGTGGGATCAAGATTATTGTACTTTCTGTTTTATGGCAAGATCGAAAATTTGATGATCTGATAATCACCACATTATGATACGGATTTGTTTCAAGTAAGTATTAGTTTAGAACTTGTTATGTCTCAAATTGGATCGTTAGTTAGACCCATTTTTTGGACTAGTAGTTCAAACTTAAAATTTTCGACTAAACCATGTCGTTTATTAGGATAAAAGAACAAGTTTAGACTGAATGCGACATACATTAATTGAGACCATTTTTCGCTATTAACTCACCTGTTTATTCGGTTTCAATCAAATCAAGCATAACCCAACAGTCGACACCATACTACTCCCTCCGTCTCAAATTAATTGTGAGGAGACAAGAATCACACAGTTTAATAAAAGTGGGGCCACTTTTGTTTTCAACCACTCAAAGAGAATATTCCCCTACTATATTCTCTAGTTTTTACTTAAAAAGGAAAGTGGACAATTATTTTGAGACATCCCAAAATAAAAATATGAATAATATTTTTTAGACAGAGGGAGTAATAATAACCTTGAAAATGATTAGAATTATTAATTTATAAGTATGATGATATGCCCTAAGTCATAAATTAAAGGGGGTGATTGACACTTTTTTTTTTTTTTTTTTGACACTTCATTATAAAAGTCGTTAAAGTAGATTATATTTAAAGTACAACTGTCTAATGCATACTGTGAAGTGTCCTAATAAAAATTGATAGTGTGTCAATCACTTCATTGAATTTAATGATAATAGTTTGCGCAAATTATGCCTTCCTATCTCAACCATTCATTTTGCCATGTGTCACAATCTACTTGTTAGACATACAATTTAAACATATAAACTTAAGCACATGGTTTTTTATAACAAAAACAAATGTCGAACCAGTTTTTCAAGCGGTTTCCTAATGTTTTCCAATTTAAACCAGTTATTTAACTCAATTGAACTGGCCGATTCTCGGTTCAACCGGTCGAATCGACCAGCTCAGTTTTCAATACAATGCTTAAGCATGTCAATCACTTCTCAGTAACCTTTAAAATAATTCTACTTCTCAAATTTTGGATACAATTACCTAAATATCATTCTATAATCTTACAACTTTTTTTTTTCTTTTTTTTTTTTAATAAAAAAACAATAAAATAATATTTTTATTACTAAAGTAATAAATCAAAAGGGAGTTGCATATATACCAAACGAAACTTGAATATCTACGGTTTTTTTTTTTTTTTTTTTTTTTTTTTAAATACAAGTTTTCAATGCATGTTGTACAATGTTGTTTAAGAATGCTTTGAGAAAGTATACAAGTTTCGGTTGGTATATATGCAATGAGACATGATTATGATGACCAAAACTAGACCGGATTTTATGTTTAAGGTGCTGTTTGGTTCAAGATTTTGACCAAATTGAAATGAAAGCAAAATCAAATCCTTTGTTTGGTACTCCTTTATACCCTCTGACACATAGTATTAGAATCAAAAGTTCATTCCACTCGTCCCTGCTATCTTTGGTCTGACACAAATATGGAATCACACACTCTTTTATTTTATTTTTGTCTTTTTGTTGTATTTTATTTTTAAATAATATATTTAATCTAATTTATTATAAAACAAATACATTTTTAATATAATTTAATACTTTTCTCTCTCCTAATTACTCATTTATTTTCTCTCTTCATTTAATTCAAAATCTATACTTTTTCTCAAACATTTCCCCAATCTTTCAAACCATTCCCAAATTCGAATCCAATTCCAATCCCACTTACGAACCAAACGCACCCTAAGTTCATATGTTAGAGTTTTCTGTTGCTTTTAGTAAAGAAACCCACTTCTTTTTCATAAAGTTGACAAACAGCTTTACGCATAATTTAGACATGTTTTTAATCACTATTGAGGCATTGCTCCAATGATATCACTCTCTCACCGCAAATGTTCGGTTGACCCGTCAAGGAGACATTTTGGAGAAATAGGTCATGTGATCATTCCCAACTCCTGACTAAAAAGTCACTAAAACAAGTGCTTATTGCCTAAAGCTAAAATTTTAAGGAAGGGTCGGTCGGCATTCAAAACGATGTTTTTAATCGAAATGACATCATAACCAAGAACACTATTGGGCTTTAAATAACTCAATGGGCCAAACTTAATCTCTTTCACTAACATTCTCACCTTGGGCCTATTCTTTTCCCAACCGTGATATGGCGGCACCGGCGAATATAACCGCCGTCATAACAGCAGTCACCGTGGCTATATGTTCTGTTTATTATGTTTTAGCTAGTAAACGTGGAAAAAAAGATGAGGAGAATAAACGGAAGGGTAACGGAGTAGTTGGAGCTATTGGGAACACTCCGCTTATTCGGATTAATAGTCTCTCTGATGCTACTGGATGTCAGGTACTTCATTTTATATCATAGTATATATTTTTAAGGCTCGTTTAGGCTCGCAAGCCTAGTCAAGGGTGGAGCCAGAAAGTTATGGCCGAGGGGGTACACTTTGATAATTTTTAGTAACTACATTACAAATCGTTTCGTTTGGGGGCAAATTACAAAAATAGCCCGTTATTTTTAGAAAACTTAAACTACAATTTTTTTCGCTAGGGTGCCACTGTATACAAGTATCTATTGCATAAATTAGAGCGTCCCAATCAATCTTCGATGTGTGCAAATCAACTCCCATTTATAAACTTGTCTTTTGTTTTCTGCCAAAATTTCAACCAAAATGTAACAGCTCTTCTTATTGTATTTTCACATTTTGTACATTTGATTTACTTAAAAGATTGTTTCAGCTTTCAAATTTGATAATATTGTATTTCTTTAGAGAAATAAGCTCCAAAAGGGCAGAGAAACCCTGACGTGTACACCCATTTTGGGTGCCGACTAACCCTTCCCCAAGGTTCTAACCCCAGGCAATGAGCACCTGTATAAGTTGGGAACTTGGGATTGAACCCATGACCTATTTATCTAAAAGCCCTCATTGATCGGTCAACAGGACGTTTGTGGTGGGGGAGTGATACCATTAGAGATTTGGAGTGATGTGATATGAGTACTTATAGGAATATGAATTCGAATAAGTACAATATGATAAACAAGAAACACAGAACTGAATGTGAATCGAGTATTATCAAAAGGGTTTTGTTATTGGAAGATCGAATTGTTCTAAGAACGGTTACAAGATAGAGGAAAATGATTACAATTGAATTCGATAATGAAAATGGAAAGTAACTGATAGCTATATACAAATTGTTTTTGGCGGGAAAGTCTGTTGAAGACTTTCCATGTGAACTGCACGTGCTATTTGTTGACTTGTTGACTTTCTTATTTAAGCGTATATCAATCCATTCCGCTTGAGAATAAACTTGTCCCAAGTTTAATCAACAACATTGAAATCTGGAAACCTCTTTTGTAAATCTTCAAGAAGCTCCCACGTGGCATCCTCTGGTGTACTGTTAGCCCACTGAACCAAGCCAAAAACTGAGGCTGCGTTTCCCACTTTACCAATTCTCCTCTCCAAAATTGCTATTGGCATGACTTGAATCAATCCATTGTCATCACATTGTGGTAAGGTACCAGCCTGCAAATTCTATCCTCTACATTTCTTAAGTTGTGATACATGGAAAACATTGTGGATTTGGGCTTCCAATGGCAATGCTAGCCTGTAGGCTACAGCTCCCACCTTTGCTTGAACTTGAAATGGTCCGTAGTACTTAGGGTTAAGCTTGCTAAACTTTCTCTTTCTCATGGAGATTTGTCTGTGAGGTTGTAGCTTCAAGTATACCCAATCACCAACTACAAATTCCCTTTCTGATCTATGCTTATCAGCCTGCACTTTCATTCTTTCTTGAGCTCTTTTCAAATGGAATTTGAGTGCTTGTATCACTTCTTCTCTTGCAGTCAAAGTTTTATCAACTGTATCAACCCTGCTTTCACCACTGACATAAGGAATGTGAATTGGGGGTGTTTGACCATAAAGAATTTCATAGGGTGTATTGCCCAGTGTTGAGTGATAATTGGTGTTGTACCACCATTCTGCCAAAGACAACCATTTACACCACTCTTTTGGATTGTCACCACACATACACCTGAGATAGCATTCCAAGCTTCTATTCACAACCTCTGTCTGACCATCAGTTTGAGGATGGTAGGCAGTGGACATGAGTAACTTGACATGTAGGAGCTTGAATAACTCCTTCCAAAACACACTTATGAACACCTTATCTCTGTCAGAAACTATGTTCTCAGGTAGACCATGCAATTTATAGATGTTATCTAAGAACGCTTGAGCCACATGTAATGTAGTAAAAGGATGAGCAAGGGGAATAAAGTGACTGTACTTACTTAGTCTGTCAACCACCACCATGATTACATTCTTGCCTTGTGACTTTGGTAACCCTTTTACAAAGTCCATAGAAATGCTTGACCACACAGTGTTTGGGATTGGTAAAGGTTGCAATAATCCTGGGTAAGCAGATAGATCAGGTTTGCTTCTTTGACAAACATCACAATTCCTCACAAACTGCTTCACTTCTCTTCTCATTTTCTTCCAATAGAACAATGAACACATCTTGTGCATAGTAGCTTGAATACCCACATGACCACCAACTGGACCATCATGAAAGTGAGTAGCAGTTCAGTTCTCTCAAAACAGCATTTTTCCCAACCACTAATTTCCCTTTTCTTCTCAATTGTTGGTTGACCCAAGCATAGGAATTGCCCACAGTTTCTCCCTTTTTAAGCTTTTCCACTATTTCTTTTAGCTCACTGTCTTCTACCCAAGTATCCTCAATTCTTTTTAACAACTCAGGAACAATAGGTGAACTAGCAATGAGAGTGAACAATTGAGCTTCATTTTGAATTCTAGATAGGGCATCTGCTGTGACATTCTCCACTCCTTTTTTGAAGACTATTTCATAATCAAAGCCCATAAGTTTTGGTATCCACTTCATTTGAGCAGGGGTAGAAATTCTCTGATCTAGAAGATATTTCAAGCTAAAGTGGTCAGTTTTGATCTTAAAATGCCTATCCAACAAATAGCCTCTCCATCTTTCCAAAGCTAAAATTACTGCCAAAAATTCCTTCTCATAGGTTGACATAAGCTGATGATGTTTGGCTGATAGAGTTTTACTAAGATAGGCTATTGGATGTCCACCTTGCAACAACACTGCACCAATACCCACCCCTGAGGCATCTGTTTCCACAGTAAATTCTTTATCAAAATCAGGTAGAGCCAAAATAGGTGCACTCACCATTGCTTGCTTTAGTTGAGCAAATGCTGCTTGGGCTTCTACATTCCACTTAAACCCATTTTTCTTTAGGAGCAAAGTTAGGGGTCTACTGATACTTGCATAGGACTTGATGAACCTTCTATAGTAACCAGTAAGGCCCAAAAAACCCCTCAACTGCTTCACATTGGTTGGTACAGGCCAATCTTCCATGGCTTTTATCTTAGCAGCTGGATCAGTGGATACTCCTGAAGCTGAGATTACATGCCCCAAGTACTCAACTTGTTTTGTTCCAAACACACACTTACTTAACATGGCATATAACTGATGTTTCCTCATCACCTCTAAAACAGACCTCAGATGAGTTACATGCTCCTCCATATCTTTACTACAGACAGAATGTCATCAAAGAAAACCAAGGTAAATTTTCTTAAGAAAGGCTTAAACACCTCATTCATTAGGGATTGAAAGGTTGAAGGTGCATTTGTTAATCCAAATGGCATTACTAGAAATTCATAATGGCCATTGTGAGTTTTGAAAGCAGTTTTAGCAACATCATCTTCACTCATTCTTATTTGATGGTACCCTGACCTCAAATCAAGCTTAGTAAAGACCTGTGACCCATGTAATTCATCTATCAACTCTTCAATGATTGGAATAGGAAACTTATCCTTGATAGTGTGCTTATTCAACTGCATGTAATCTACACACATCCTCCAAGTATTGTCCTTCTTTTTAACCATCACTATTGGTGAAGCAAATGGGCTGTTGCTTGGTCTAATCACCCCAGTTTCCAGTAATTCCTGCACCATGCTCTCAATAGCATCTTTCTGGGTAGGAGGATGCCTATAGGGTCTAACATTCACTGGATTAGTACCCTCCATTAGTGGAATTTTATGATTACAAGGCCTATTGTGTGGTAACTCCTTTGGTACAGCAAAAACATCATCAAACTCATCTAAAACATGTTGCAATTCAGGCTGCACCTCTGTTTGCAGACCTTCCAAACTCATCAATCTCACCTCTGCACATGGGAAAACACATAATTGCATACTGTTTAACTGAGATTGATTGCTCGGTTTCTCAATTTTGTTTTGCTTATTATTTGGCATCCATTCCAGGGTAGATTTTGGAGTTCCCCTCAATACCATCTTCTTACTCTTATACACAAACTCCATTCTCAATTCTTTGAAGTTACACTTTATATCCCCAAGTGTAGACAACCATTGAATACCCAATACCATTTCACAGCCTCCCAAGGGCAAAAGCATCACATCAGAACAAAAGTCAATGCCTTGTAGCTGCCATTTAAACTGCTTACATGCACTAGTACTTGCTATGTTGTACCCATCTCCCACAGTCACAGCCAAAGGACAAGTTTTCCTAATTTGGCACCCCAACTTTTTGGCTACTGCAATGTCCACAAAATTATGAGTAGACCCACAATCTACCAAAATGTGTATAACATGTTTTCCCACAGTTCCTTTGACTCTCATAGTTCTATAAGTTTGTACCCCATGCATTGCATTCAAAGATATTTGTGGGCTTTCTGTCAACTCTTCTATCTCCTCCTCTTCCAAACACTCCCTATCATTATCTTGTGACTCATCAATCTCCTCATCAGCTAACACCACCAAAGAGTACATTTGACCACTACACTTATGGCCTGGTATATACTTCTTATCACAATAGAAACAAAGGTTGTTGGCTCTTTTTTCAGCCAATTCTCTTTGACTTAATTGCTTCCTAGGCACAGATAAAGAATTAACAGGTTGCTTAGTCATATTTTGAGTCACAATGTGATTTGCAGGCATAGCTACTGTGTTAGTAACATTTCTAGCAGCAGGGTAATTCACATTTCTATTAGCATTCCAATTGTTACCAAAATTTCTAGGATTTGGCAACAATGGGGTACTCTTTTTCATCACAGCCAATCTAGCCTCCTCCATTTTTGACCAAGCAAACACATCAGGCAAAGTTGTGGCATTAAGCATTCTCATTAACATACCAATTTCTTCTTTCAACCCACCAATGTAAAGACTAATTGCTTGCTTCTCAGTCAATTCTACCTTATTCAACAAAGATTCAAAAGAGTCTTGATATACCTGAATTGAAGTTGTATGCCTGAGATTCTTCAATTCCATCATTGGATCCTCAAAAACAGAATCAAACCTCTTCTTGATTTGTTTTTCATACATATCCCAAGTAGCTACCTCACTATATCTTTTCATGAATTGTTTGTGCCAATTGAGGGCTTTGTCAAACAGGTGCATAGACACCAATCTGATCTTCTGTTCATCATCTTCAACATGATCTATGACAAAGAATTGATTGACCTTATACAACCATCCATTAACATCCTCACCATCAAATTTTGGAAACTCCACTTTTGTCAGTCTCCCATATTGATTCCCATTTGAACCACCATGACGATGACTACCATTTGAACCACCAGAACCATGATTACCACTACTATGACTTTCTCCAGATCTCATTCTAGTCATTTCAGCAGTCATCTCTAACATCATTCTCTGCAACTCATTGACAGTTTGTTGCAGTGACTCCATTGTGGGTTCTTGACTTCTTGTTATATTTCTTGTGTCCACCATTACACCAGTAACATTACCACTCATCAACAATGGAGTAATGTGTACTGATTCTGTTCTGGGTTACTCAATCCAAATGCTTCTGACCAGCTTGTTCAAGATTAGAGAATTTAACCACTTATGGGCTAATCTTGTGGCCGTACAGATGATTGACACTAACCAGAGACAGAACAGGAAATCAGTGTTGGCTGATTTCTTGCCGGAATCTTGGTTTCTTGCCGGAATTTAACCGGAGAAGATAGCCGGAATATCAAGAAATGTCAGTGTAACACTTCTTGAAAGAAATGGTGCCAGAAAAGTGCGCTGATACCACTTGATATGAGTACTTATAGGAATATGAATTTGAATAAGTACAATATGATAAACAAGAAACACAGAACTGAATGTGAATCGAGTATTATCAAAAGGGTTTTGTTATTGGAAGATTGAATTGTTCTAAGAACGGTTACAAGATAGAGGAAAATGATTACAATTGAATTCGATAATGAAAATGGAAAGTAACTGATAGCTATATACAAATTGTTTTTGGCGGGAAAGTCTGTTGAAGACTTTCCATGTGAACTGCACGTGCTATTTGTTGACTTGTTGACTTTCTTATTTAAGCGTATATCATGATGCCCCAATGGTCTTCCAAAGAAGCTATCTCAAAGAATAATATGTCGTCTGCATAGCTTATAGAGTATTGGAAATAGATCTTAAGCTAGTTCATTTTACTTTTGAAATAAGCTACACACCTTGCTAGTTTTGCCAAACACACGATTATGTAAAAACAAACTCCAACCGGACAGAGGAAAAATACGCGTTGGTATTTTACGAAGTAAAAATAGTAGTCATAGGTTTGTCATGTTGAAAAAAGTAGAAAATAAGAACAGTTTTGGTGAAAGTTATCTACATCATTGTGGGACAGATGCTTATTTATTTTTTATTAAATTCGATTAACTAATCATGCTCTGTTTGATTATGACGTTAATCAGATTCTGGCGAAAGCTGAGTTTTTGAATCCTGGAGGAAGTGTTAAAGACAGAGTCGCCGTTAAAATTATTGAAGAGGTTAGTTCAGTTGTTCTCTGGTCAATTGAGTAAAATATTAACATGTCTGCTCTTTCTTAATAATCTTTTTATATATTTGTTTGGGAAGTTTAATAAGCATTTTAATCAACTTATTTGGTATCTACTGTGCTTGTTGACTTGTTGTCATTCATTTTGATGTTTGATCTTTTATAATTTTTTATAGGCCTTGGATTCTGGAAAATTATCTCGTGGGGGTGTGGTTACAGAGGGTAGTGCCGGTAGTACAGCAATTAGTCTTGCGACAGTTGCTCCTGCTTATGGATGCAAATGCCATGTGGTTATCCCAGATGATGCTGCAATTGAAAAGGTATGGCTGAATTATATTTCTGGACTAGAAACTTGGTGACATGTGTTGCATATAAGCTGATCAAACTGTAACTGCTTTATATTCTACTTCTGTTATGCGTGTGTGGGTTCATACATCAGCATTATCCTAAAAGAGAGCAAAATTGCTTTTCTTTTGGGTCCGATTTGCATACACGGCGTGTTGTATTGTTTAGGGTAACCCAAATTTTATTATTACTGTAGATGGTAATTGAGTTAAAGGTCCTTTCACATGATATTCTTTTGCACACTCAAAATTGTCACCAGCCAGGCCTACCCATTGTGCCGCTTTTATCTTTATTATATTCCTCCCATTGGTAATAATATCTGTTTGCTTTTTCCGCTCATCCTTGTTGCTTTAAATTTCTCAGTCTCAAATACTAGAAGCACTTGGAGCAACTGTTGAAAGGGTTAGACCAGTCTCGATAACTCACAAAGATCACTTTGTTAATATTGCAAGAAGAAGGGCAGCAGAAGCGACTAAGCTTGCACTGCAGTACAAAAATGAAAAAGATGCTAGCAATACGAACCGCACGAATGGATACTTGTCTGAGAATGAGAAACAAAACGAAGTGTTCACTGGTGGGTATAAAGGTGGCTTCTTTGCAGACCAATTCGAGAATCTGGCAAATTATAGAGCTCATTATGAAGGAACGGGACCTGAGATATGGGAGCAGACTGGTGGCAAGTTGCATGCTTTTGTTGCAGCTGCAGGCACAGGTGGCACTGTTGCTGGTGTTTCTCGCTTTTTAAAGGTCAGCATCTGTCATTGGTCAACCCCCTTCTGAGTAGATGTAGTGGTATTAACTCGTGAATATGAAGTTAATTTGGGTTGTCTTCGTTTAATGGTCAAAACAGGTAGAGTGTAACTAGTAACTAAACAGGGATCCAACGTTTATTCAGTTGCTTACAACATCCTAAATCGTTTCATTGTGATAAGTTATAGGGAGCATTACAATTACTAATCTAATCCTTCCTGAGTGGGGCATATACATATAATTACACTTAAATAGGGTTAGAATGGTAATTTCCTGTAATTAGATTGTCATTCTACTTTTATAATTAATAAAAAACATATATCTAACACACTAAACAAAATTCAGAGAACTGGACTGAAATCGTTGGTGGGGTTGGGATGACCCGTTTTGACCCACATATAAATTTGTATCTTATGACTCACATGCATTTGCTTATTATGCTCCTGAAAAAAGATGTATTGATTCAGTGCATCTTTCAGGTTTAACCAACTCATAATGAAAATTTTCATGTTCTCTACAGGAAAAAGATCCGGGAATAAAGTGTTTTCTTGTAGATCCTCCGGGTTCTGGTTTGTACAACAAAGTTAAAAGGGGGGTGATGTACACACGAGAAGAGGCTGAAGGGAAGAGGTTAAAGAACCCATTTGATACTGTCACTGAGGGAATAGGGATCAATAGATTGACTGAGAATTTTAAAATGGCGCAACTTGATGGAGCTTTTCGAGGCACTGATATTCAGGCTGTGGAAATGTCTAGGTATACAATCCATATCTCATAGAACTCGTCTTTTAAAGAGGTGGTTAGATGCGCAGGTCGAGTTGGGTAACGGGTTAAAACAGTTTTGGTTTGAAAATTTTGAGTATGTGCCAAAATGGGCCTGGCCAGGTTAATTGCTATTTAAGAACGTTTTTGCTAGAGTTTCTTCATGATAAATAGCAATAATTAGGGAAAATTGTCGCAAAAAGGTAACTAAAAATGCAAATTTGCAGAAAAAAATATATGACCCGTTTAAGGTAAAACACAACCCAATTCAACCATTCATAATTATGGGTAAAAAACGTTTCCTCTAATCTTTATGCCTTGTAGATTATGCTACAGATGTGCATTAGTTTGTAGAATGTTGCCTCTTTATACAAGTGATCGACTCTTTATTAAGTTAAAAAATTATCTGAATTATTATTTTTGTCACTAATCTAATGCTTTTTCATTGATTAGATTTCTTTTGAAGAATGATGGGTTGTTTATCGGAAGTTCTTCAGCAATGAACTGCGTTGGAGCTGTGAGAGTAGCAAAATTATTGGGCCCCGGTCATACTATCGTAACAATTTTGTGTGATAGCGGGATGAGGCATCTAAGCAAGTTTTGTAACCCAGAGTACCTTTCTCAGCATGGGTTAACACCCTCGGCGAAAGCACTAGAATTCCTTGATTGTAAATGAGATAGTTGTTCATATAATATGTTTACCAAATGTATCGCCTTAGCAACTATGATTGCTCACTCGTTCATGCCACACAAGATTTGGCAAGGGATGTACTGCTTGTTTCTGGTGCAGATTTCTTTTTGCAGATGTACTCATCATTGAAGACCTTAAACTTTGAACTGTGGGCAATCGTTACCGCTGGCATGGGCACTAATCTGCAACCGCGCCTGAAAGACCTGAGGAGCATATTAAACCAGGCTATGACAGTTGGGATTAGGCAGATAGATTATAGATACATTCAGAAACATGTTTTGTGAAAATTTATAAAATTTAGAGCTGTGTGTTGGTGTAACTTTCATGTCGGAATGTGGCAAGTTGTATACCTTTTGTTCTTATTGTTTCCAATACAATGTGACCCAACTTATGAATGAGTTCATTTGAAGTATCTTTTATTTGCAACTGCTTAAATAAGTTGATCAAAACAACCACCAAAAGGAATACAGGTCAAATGCACCGTTCGTCATTACGGCCTACTAAACTGCTTGATGCAAATCAGTAAGACTGATTGTGATGATATACTATTTTGGTCATATTTAACACTGCCTTTTAGCAAGTCTTTCTTGGGCAAACCTGCCAGACCATCATCATTTGCCACCTCTACTCGAAACCTTTAAAAAACAACCCCAAAAGAGACGTTACTTTACAACAAAGACAACAAGTAGCGTTGAAAAGCTGCAAAAACGGCAATATTGCCAGTATACATATCATGTAAATTGGTGACGGAAAGACCAAATGTATATAAAACTCCCAGGTGAAGGGTTATATAGAACATCTTTTTAATAAACTTTAATTCTGGAAACTTGCTCAAAAAACTCGCAACAATAACCTTCTATGAAGGTTTCCGTTTCTCAAATTCAGACTCACGACAATGCGGGTCTAGCCAATCCCTTGGAGAACTTTTGGATGTATTAATGTTAGTCTTGCTACCACCCACAAGATCTCTAAGATTTTCCAGCTTGTTTTCTCGTCCGGATCCACTTATTCTTTGATCCGCGTCCTTCAACTTTTGCTTGAACCTTTGCTTCCGCCCAGAAGGGTTTATATATTCCTGTTTTGCTTGTGAAGGAGGAGCTCCATGAGGTCCAAGATATATATTTTCTTCTGTCTTAGCCTGCACAAGCGTTGAGAAACAGTTGGTGTTAAATACAAAGTGGTGGCAAAATGAATGGGTCGGACAGAGTGGGTAGCATGTAGGTTGGGCCAACTCACACACACTGCTAAAGTGCTAATGGATCTATTTTATTTGATCTGTAACTAAAGTGTGAAATATGATTATCGATGACATTTCGCCTCTTACAAATTAACAGAACCCGAATCGACCCATTTATAAGCGAATGGGTAGAAATTGCCACCTCTAAGTCCAACAAACAAACAAATGCTTCAAAAATGGTTTAGCACTTGACTAGTTATATATACTCACTTCAATTATATGTTTCGTCTCTTCTACTTGCGGAGCATTTGTTGTTGCGGTTTGATTTAGATCTTCAATTTCCAAGCTTGGGATCACAAAGTCATCATTGTCTAATAGATAGATAATAACATTTATCCAAACAACCATCGGTTAAGAGAACAGAAACTGAAAGAAAGGCCACACAGAAGACACAACGCAAGCTGCAGTCATACACCCAAACCATATTCTCATGAAGATCAAGTGCTTCAGAAGAATACTTATAGGAGATGCACCAAACAGCCAATGAGAATCATACGAAGGTTGTAAGAAACGAAGATAGTGACTGTTTGCTAAAAGACCAAATAACTAGTGTTGACAAAAATTACATATTCGTTTCTTCACATTCACATACAGCCAACAAGAATCATACGAAGGTTTTACATATACAGGTGAACAAAAAGCCTTGATTTGAATAGTTTGCTACTTATTAGTTATTACTATCACTTACTCAATCTCTCACATTACGTATACATTTTTTGTCATGTACGGTTTAATGTGTTTGTTATGATAAAAAAAAAAAAAAAAAAAAAGTCGATGCCCTCTAAAGGTAACAACACAGACGCGTCTCGCAAAGTCCATCATTATAATCAGTAAGTTGCCGTGATAAGAAGTAATAACCAACTCTTAGCACTTCAGCAGCGATAGACAATAACATTAGGAAATTGTCACAATCTCAATGACTAAGGAAGTGACCACTGCTTTTTAGTTCTTATATTTAAACTAAACAGCTTAAATCAATCTTATTATCACATGACAATCTCGAACTGAAGTGATAGTCATTGTACTTATTTTTTTCTAGATTTGAGTCATTAAAAGATAGCTTAATCCACAGTTTGTTTAAACTAATAGTAATAACTTTATATAAAAATGTAAAGTAACATTTATATATACAAAAATGATAGCTTTCACATAAACATGTTAAATTTATACATATAAATAAACTCTTCTAATAAACATGTTGAATTTATACTTTTTTTATAAAATGCCTTTATACAACAATTATCATAATAATTATAATACAATTAAGTTAAAAATCAGCAAAAAAAATAATTACCCCACTCATCATCTTCACCGATTATTGGATTGTTTTGTGCAGAAGGGTCCATGAGAGACTATTAGATTGGAATAAAAATCAACGAGTTGAAATAGGAAAGATAAACCCTAGAAAAATCTCTACCGATCATCAAACGTGGCGGCTAGGGACTGGTTATTTCCCAACTAAACCCAAGTTACTTTGATACTACGGCGTGCATAGGTTATGTCAAAAATATGCAAGAAAAATTATTTGATTATGTAGGACTAACTTCTAGAGAAAAAGAAAATGAATGAAAGTGAAAGAAAGAGGAAGTAACACTCTCTTCCCGAGTTTATTTTTTGGAGTGAAAGGGAAAGATTTAGGATGGTAACACAAAAAAAATTGTGTTCCTGAGATTTTTTAGGAGGGGAGAGAAAAGTAAAGGATAGTAAATTATATCAAAATTACTCTCCTAATTTACTTCCCAAATTGAGATGAAATGGAGTGAAGTTGATTTTAAAGCTCTTTTTTTGTTACTTTCTTCTCTTTTATTTCCAACTCGGGAACACAAGATAAAAATAATAATTTCTTATTCCTCTCCTCTTTACTTCACTCATTTTCTCTCTCCATCTCTCTTCTTTCCGTTTTATACTCGGGAACAGAGTGTTAAGTAAGAGAGAGGAAGTAAAGTCACTTTCACCCCAAAAGTTGAGTGAAAGTTTTATAACTAAAAAATAGCCACTTTATTTCACTTTACCTCACTTTACTTTCAAAAAAAAACTGGAGAACACAAACTTTCTCACTTTCACTTTACTTCCTTCCTTTTACTCAACTCGAGAACAGAGTGTATGTATAACTAATTTTATGCGGTATGTGAGATTGTTTTATTGGTTTGTCAGTTGTGGTCCATCTATTGTTACCAACAAAGAGATGTAACATAAGATTAGACATATATTTAGGCGCACGAGTTAGTCATCTCAATCAATGCTCAATATCCGAACCCGACTAACTCAATGTCACCAAACCTGAATAATTTATTCGGGTTATACGAGTTTAAAGAACATTGTTCGGGTTATTCGGTTTAACCCGATTAACCGGAACATTTATTAAGGTCGGGTTTTTGGTGAGAGTTTCTTTATTTATTTATTTTTTTTTTTATTTTTTTTACTTTATTTGGGTTTTGGATTAACCAAATAATAAGTGTAAAGGATTTTAATCTTTTTAATATATTATCTGTAAAGGATGCTTTTTATTCAAGTTAACCGAACTTTTTTACTTATGTAATAGATTGGCTTATTCGGGTCAACCCGCATCTTATTGTCGTCGGGTATGGCCCTGCGGGTAAAGCTTTTCTTTCTCAAAACCCGAATGAGGCTTATTCAGGTCAGGATTACCTGAATAATAACATTAATCGAGTGTTGGTGAAAGCTAAATCAAATATTATATGCAATCTACTATTTATGGGCTTGTAAGCACGCATGACAGTGTTTGGCAACAAGATCACGATAGCTTATATGATATTGAGCTTTTAAAATGAATCACACAAGTTTATCAAACCGTTTATAAACTAGGGGTAATTGCATCTTTACGTATCTTAATTGACATGTTTTCTAACTTTGTGTAGCATATTAATTTCTTTTTTTTTTTTTTTTTTTTCCTTTCCTTTTTGTTATATCATATTTTTGAATTTTGTCTACTTGGTGTATCATAAACTGATTGTGTATACTACTTGATCATTATACCCTTACCGTTTACAGACTCAAATTAATTTGGGTAGGGGTAAAATGGTAAAAATGATACACATAATTGGTCTATGATACGGCAAGATAACGAAATTCAAAAGTATAATATGCCAAACAAAGTTAGAGCGTGATAAATAAGATACACAAAGATGCAATTAGCCCCATAAAATAAAGCTAATTGAAATTGGCCTTTAGAAATAAGTAGAGCTTACGTTTAGTTAAAATTACTTATTTAACTTTGAAAATATAATAAAGGAACACGTGAAATATTAAAATATATGTGGACTTCATTTGATTTACTTTTATGTCTCCAATTAAATCGCAAAACAGTTTTATAAAATTATAAACTCCAACTTTGAGCTTATAATAGAAGCTTCAGCTATAACTAATCCCGCCAAACATACAAGTATAGTTAGTTTGTTACAAGCTCGAATTGATAAGGCATGCGTATTAGAAAATAAGTTCATAAGCTTATTAATTTTTCAAAATCTCATATGTTCATCAAATGATCTTTACACAAATGATCTTTACACAAGATGTTATAACATGATGAGTTGTTTGTACTTGGTTCGTATCGAGTGCTAGGCCTGGGATTTTGTACATTTGTGCTCATGTGGGTTTGTACCCTCATCAGTAAAACACAGAGCCTATGCGGTTTAGCACATAGCTAAACAATATTCTCGGTCAAAATTTAAAAAAAAAAATGCATGACAATTGTTAACAACTTTTTTAATATAGTTTAAAAATAAGAGCATACATTTTTTTATATCTAATCACAGCATTAATAATTTCTAAAAATTAATCAAAAAATCTACTATATAATACACCATATTACAATTTTTTTATTGTTATGTTAGTTCATTGTTAATAAAATTAAATAATCATAATATCGCAAATATAAATATTAATCGTTATAAAATATCATTGCTACGCATGAGTACTCGTCAAGTATATCAAACACATTAGAGTAGAGGTAATGGGTATGATGGCTCACACCAAAACCCCATCCTCCCTCGTGACCCCGTTATTTCAACTATTTCTCACGCATGACCAAGCCCAAAAAAGGGAATAAGGGTGACCCATTTCACTTCTCGGCATTGTGCAAATGTATTCGTGTTATGTTATTAAATATTTGGTTTGTAAATGCGCGAGGTATTATGTGGGGTATATTTATATAAAAAAAAAGTATTTTAATGAAAGATGGGGGCAGTGGTAACCACTAGAATTGAAATGTGAAAAGGAGTGAAGGGAAGTAAGAGGAGAGAGAAAGATAAAATGATGCTAATGTGGAAGGTGAGCCGGTGTAAACACTCCTCTGGTCTTAAAACTTGGTACACAACTCAATCACGTATCCACGTTGACATCCGAAAGTCTAAAATACAAATATTAAAGTTTGACTAGCCGGCTACCCGTGCATCGCGGCGATGGGTACCTGTGTAACCAAATAACCCACAATAGGATACAATTGAAGCATCACAATCATCATTATACATTATAATAGTGGTACATGCGCAATGCATCGAAACCAAAAAGGGAGAAAGCAACAACATCATTGTTGACTTCAACATCTCAAGCCAACATCTCTTATTTCATGACGTTAACAAATTATACACAATCACTCTCTAAAATGAATCTATCGTCTATTCGTGATCCTTTTTATAACAAATAACTTATAATTTAATGTGAATTTAAAATTATGTATCAAAAGTTAATAATGGTTATTTAGTTAATTGTATTTTAAATGTTTTCGGGTACAATCATTTATACGTATTATTAATTACATAAATTAATTTCATTTTAAAGAAAATGTTAGTTACTAATATTAGTATTTGATCAAATCTTTCCATAATAAGTAAATGTATAGGCTGAATTTTTCAACCTTTTTGTTTAAAGAAATGCCTAATTATTTTATAGAGTAGTATAGATAACACATAGTCCTACCCACAACTCCTTTAACTAAAAATAACCAAACACCCTTCACATAAAGTCAAAACATCCACCGTCAACTCTCACAAATGAAACACATCTCATTCGTCCATCAAACCACCTAACATGCCCCTAATTAATGTTAGTTTTTGATGTTTTTAATTATTTTCATGTAATTAAGTTGTTAATTACAGTTTTTGATGTGACATGAGTTGGCGGATCGAGTGGGGTTTTCAAAGGTTTACGGGAACCCGATGAATGCTTGCCAACTAGTGTAAATTTTCGTTTAAAATCCTGATTAGTCTGAAATAAACCTGGTAGCAAAATTTTGTGTCATATAAATACACGTCTAGTTTATTTAGTCAACTAAAGGTCAAAATAGATAATGTCTTCTTAGTTTGTTTAGTAGTTTTAAAGAAATTATACCATTTTAAATTTATACAATTTAGTTCATCTTTATTTTGTTTATACTTGTAAAATAAATTATGCACTCGATAACATAGAGTTTTAATCCGTCACTGTTGAACAGATTTATGTTGCAAACAAATCAACATGTTATTCACATTTACACTCATCTAATTTGACACTCCATAGTATAAAATAGAATATTCCTTTTACTAAAAACAACCAGACACACTTAACATCAAAGTCAAACACCCACACACCCACCGTCAACTCTAAAAAATGATGGATAACTCATATGCATATTAAATTTTGTTCCTTTTTGTTATATCATATTTTTGAATTTCGTCATCTTGGTGTATCATAAACCAATTGTGTGTACTATTTGACCATTATACCCTTACCATTTGCACACTCAAATTAACCAGGATAAGGGTAAAATGGTAAAAAGGATACACACAATTGGTGTATGATACACCAAGATGACGAAATTCAAAATTATGATATACCAAAAAGAAAAAAAAATTAACACAGCTACACAATGTAACAAAAACGTGACAAATAAGATACACAAAGATGCAATTAGCCCTATAAAATAAAGCTAATTGAAATGGGCTTTTAGATATAAGTAAAGCTTTCGTTTAGTTAAAATTACTAATTTAACTTTGAAAATATAATAAAGGAACACATGAAATATTGAAATATATGTGGACTTGATTTGATTTACTTTTATGTCTCATTTCACAACAATAAGCTTCAACTCCAATCAAATCGCAAAACAGTTTTATAAAATTATAAACTCCAACTTCGAGCTTATAATATAAGCTCCAACTAAAACTAATGCACCAAACATACAAGTATAGTTTGTTACAAGCTCGAATTGATAAGCCATACGTATTAGAAAAAAAGTTCATAAGCTTATTAATTTTTCAAAAATCTCATATGTTCATCAAATGATCTTTACACAAATGATCTTTACACAAATGATATTGTTTAAAAAAAAAAAAAAAAAAAAAAAAAAAAAAAAAAAAAAAAAAAAAAAAAAAAAAAAAAAACGCTAACAAAATGGGACGAAGCTTGAACAATTTTTTTGAAAAAGCTAAAGTATATATTCTAGTTTCAAGGGGGGCAAACACTTAATTTTCTTTTTCTTTTATTTATATTATTTTTGTATGTAAAATACACAAATTATACATAGTGGTCCTAAAATTTGAGAGGCGAGAACCCACTCTTGCCTCTAAAAGCTTACGCTCATGAACACAACTTTAAGGAATCAAGGGCTATGTATAAGATGTTATAACATGATTAGTTGTTTGTACTTGGTTCGTATTGAGTTCTAGGCCTGAGATTTTGTACATTTGTGCTCATGTGGGTTTGTACCTTGATCAGTTCAACACAGAGCCTATGCGGTTTAGTACATAGCTTAACAATATTCCCACTCAAATTTTTTTTAAATATGCATGACAATTTGTTGTTCCCTTTACACACTTAGAAGTAACTACAAAGTTAATCTAATTGTGTTTATGACTGAGATTAATGTATTGATTAATTAACACTGATAAGTAAAAACGTAAATATAAAAAACACACGTTTTTTCAATGTTTAAATTCTTATTAGAAATCAATCGGAGAATCTATTACCCAAGTGTTTGCGGAAAAACATTTGGGATTGAATAGAGAAGGTATGGTTTGTCTCATATCTAAACACAAGATATTCTTAAGTGGTAACAATATCGACCCACTGAGCTATCTCAGGGACTTGGTTACTCTTTGTAGGAGAAAAGTGGTTTTGTGAAAGTCTAAGCTTTTAATGTACAAAACTTAACACACTTTTCTCCTATCTGTTCCTATTTATACACAAGTATAAAAGAGCACATATGATTAAAATACAAAAAGAATAAGCAAGCGTGTCTGACAACTACAACAGTATTTGTCATTTCCAAGAACCAATAGGAATAGGCCAAAAGTCTTTCCGAGTGTCAGTTCTGACACTACTTGACTTTTGCCGTTTTAGGGAAGGTTCGTTTCTGGCCTGATAAGACTTCTCCTTATCTCTTCAAACTCTTCCCGCCTAATCCCGCCTTTCTTTCAGACTTCAGGTTCTTCAGTCTACGCCTTCAGTCTTCAGTCTTCAATCACTTATTGTTGTTGAGGAGACTGGGGTTCAGTGAGTTCTTGTCCAATACTCACTGAACCCATCATCTTCTTCTTTGGCTTAAGTCTTACTCAGGGAGTTCCGCCTTCCTGAGAGGTGAATCCTTCTTCTTAGACTCGTCTTAAGCATCCTGAGGATGACTCACTGAGTGACTGTTCACTCAGTGACTTGAGAGTGTTTACGGTTGATTAACACTTGGCTAATTTGTGTCCAAATCCTGTTTTAAGGACTCTTGGGTACTGACGGACCCAACAATCTCCCCCTATTTGGATATAAATTATGCCTAAGTGTTTTGATCAGTTATGAGTGATACAGTGGGCTTCTTCTCATACTGAATATACTAGAAAGCTATTAAGGACACTGATATAACAAAAACATGGGCCATCATTTTATTTATGTCATTACAAAGTCCTAACATCTAACATAATACTCAGGGTTCTTGTTCTCCTTCCAAGATACCCAAGAGTTCCAGTTTAGCTCTCTTCGACACTAACACTTCTTTGTCAGGTCGCTCTTTCATCATCCTATCCATCAGCTTGACAAACTCTTCATTTTCAGGAGTCTTCATGGAAAGTGCCATTAGCTTGTATGCCAAAAGAGTTGTCGTTTCCACAAGGTTGATGTCACTGACTCTTTGGAAGGCCGGTTGGCTGAACTCATCAACAAAGAAAATACCATACTCAGGGTTCTTGATAACCTGATTGGGAACAAATTTGACCCCTTGAGGTGGAGTCCTGTCGCAGTGAAGGGCAACTATGAATTTTTTAGGTTCTTGTTCCACAACTTTCCTTTTCCTCCCAATCTTCTGAGTAGGCTCAGGGATTGACAGTCCCTGAGAAGCAAGCGCCTTCTCATGATCTATTCCTAGACTCTTAGCCACTTTTTCAAGTTCCTCATATTTGGCGTTCAGTGTCTTTAGAAGGCTAGGAACAATCTTCCCATGCTTCTTCCTCAGGATGGGCATCATCATTTCCCATTCTCTTAACCCATAGTCTGAGAACTTGAAGGGTTTATTTACCTCAGACTTTCTTGGTCCCCTGTGAACCGTAACGCTTATAGGGTTTGTCAGGTGAATGGTCATATCAGTGATGGTGCCTTCTCCCTTGGTGCAATAAGGACAAGTTCCTTATTTGCATTGAAGATGGTTCCTTGCTTATCATCAAACTGAACTATGTACTTTCCATCACATAGTTGACTGACACTGATTAAATTGTACTTAAGACCATTGACATAAGCTATCCTAGTAAAGACTATACCACTACAGTTTACTGAACCATAACCTTCAGTGAGACATGATGAATTATCAGCAAATACCACCTTGGGTCCTAGTTCTTTTACATATTTGTGCAGATACTCTTTCACACCAGTCATGCTCCTTGAACATCCACTATCTAGATGCCAAACTGGCTCCCTGACATGCCTCTGCACAAATGATAAACTGAGTTAGTTCTTTTTAGGACCCCTCTTTTTGGAGGGCTTGGCTTTAGTAGCCTTCTTAAAAGTAACAATTGATTCATGGTCAGTGGACTGAGCTACCACAGATTTTGCATTTGATTGCAGAGGTAGACTCAGTAGACTGAGAGGATGACTTGGTCATACCTCTTCTGGTCTGAATGACCTTCTCATGTCCTGAGGTGTCATGAGTGGGATCTCCACAAATTTCACAACTGTTGTCCATTAGACAATCCTTAGGAAGGTGGTCATTGAAGCCACAGTGAGGGCAAGGTGCAAAAGGCTTGGCCTTTTGTTTAAGTGAAATGATTGGTATAGTGACACAGCTCACACCTTTTCAGGGGTTTGGAGGGTTTTGGTTTGGTGCTTGAGGAAGCTGAATTGGGTTCCTTCATCTTGGATTGAGAAGGCTTCTCAGAAGATTCAATCTTCTCACTCAGCTTCCTGACAAGCTCAGCCAACTGATCAATTTTTGTGTCAGGGCTTTCTGTTTTTACTTCAGAAGGGACTGAAGTTGATGAGTCATCAGTATAAACTGAGACTTCAGGGGTTTGCCTTTTCAGAATGGTTTTTCCCATTTCTGGCTTCTCCTTTGGAGAATGCTAAGAGTAGACCAATGGTGTGATGTCTGAGCTTGGTGCAACTCCCTGAAGGACTTTCAGAGGTGGGAGTGGTGTGAATGATTCTGATACAGACTCATTGACTGACTCAGTACTACTGGGTTGGTCAGTGATTCCAAGCATATTTTTCAGAGCCTGACTTTCAGGAAGCAAGATCTTTCCAGTCTCAAAGTTTGGTAACTTACTGACTGGGTTATCCCTGACAATCCAGTCATTTGACTTGGGTTCCATTTCCTGCTCAAAAGATATGCTAGCTGGAATAAAAGCCTTTTCTCTGTGACTTTCACTGGTGTTTTCAGTGAGTTGGTCAATTCCTATAATTTTCTTGTTTTCACTAGTAATTAGAGATACGGTTTCATAGACTTTGGGGTTCTTTTTAGTCCAGCCTTCAATGACAGCCTTTTATTTGTTAAGTTCATTTTGAAGAGCTTGTTTTTGTTTCAAAATCTCAGTGTTTTGAATTTTTAGTGTAACAGTTTCTAACTTGGCCTGTTTTAATACAAGCAGTTCATCTCTACACTTATTTAATTCTAACACAAGATTGTTATATTTTGAAAGCAAATTAAGCCTTTGTTCTTCTACAAACTTAAGATCTACACAAATGTAATTCATATAGGACTGCCAATCAGAATCATCATCCATTGAAAGTAAAATGTTTACCTTTCTCATGGTTATGTTGACCCATTCACCATTCCTTGCATGGCTTTTTCCAACAGCCAGCTGATCACCTTCTGAAAGTGTCATCAGTGCACTCACTCTAATTTCCTCATCTTCTGAGGAGATCTCTTCTTCATCCCAGTCATAAGCTTCTGCTACAAGAACCTTGTTTTTTGTCAAAACAGCTTTGGAAGTTTGAGCAGCCTGAGACATTGAGGGATTAGTTTCAAGGAGGGCAAGTTTAGCCTTAGCTTTCCTATATTTAGCCTCAAAATCTTTTTGACCCTTTTGAACATTATTTTGAAAATGTTGGGCCGACTGAAGCATTCTAGGTTGAAACTTGCTAGTTCCTGAAGAGGAACTGTTTCCAGAAAATTTATAAGAGGGTTCTGAGATGGTTTTTGAATAACAGTCTCTAGCAAAATGGCCCTTTTTGCCACATTTGAAACACTCAGTGGTTTCATTTGCTTTAGCTTTTGAAAAGTTTGACTGATTTCTTTTGATAAAACGTTTTGAATTGGCAAGGAGTGCCCTTTCTTGGAATTCCAAGTTTAAGTCATTTAGGTACTCATCACCAGTTCTTTCATCAATCTCATCATCAGAGTCCTTGATGTGCTACGTGTGTCGTTGCGGTTTAGCAGTTTTAATGCCTAATCAAGTTTTAAATTTATATTTAGCCGACTTATCAATAACACACACACCTAACGAGCAGTGTACCCGGTCAGTATGAATATAATGGTAAGTAGAGTGTCGATCACTAAGAGTGGAACTTATTACCTAGTTATTCTAATCAGTATTTTAATATATTAAGTTAGCTATACAATCTAATCTAACGCAAAGGGGTTCAGCCTGAGAGACTGGCACGACTTGGTTGCAATTAAATAATAAACTAAACCAATAGGCACGAATCAGCAAGTAGCACACACGTACACAGATAGATACTCGAGACAATAAGAGGGCTGTCCTAATGATAAGTAGTTTGTCACTTGTTTTATTGCTAGTGTTATATGAAGTGTATAGTTCGATGCAACGCACCGAGATTAAGTCCTTTCTCGTTGGTTCTAATCTTATCGGCGGGTAAACCCTTAATGATTACTTATGACTATCCTTTTTATCTTTCTCCTACTTTTCTACAGACCATAGAATGCATAGGCGATCTAATAAACAGGCGAGGGCAGAGGCATGGCGACCCGATCAACGCTCAGCTAGCCACAGAGGTTATCAATGCACTAATAAAAGTCACCAATGACACTAACATATAAACTTTAATTGATGAGAAAACAGTTTTAAGGGAGTGCAACCTTTCCGTTGTCACATTACACAAGCCACCAATCTTGATGAATTAAAGTTTACTAACACAATAAAACAAAACTACTTAATGAATTAAACACATGCAGCACCTTCTTACAGCTCTTGTATCTTTGATTTGGGTGTGTCTTGTGTTGCTGCCTTGACTGAATTCGTCCTTGGTTTCTGGTCTTCGGTCTTCTGTTAAAACTTCGGAACTCCGGACTCTTAATTCGTCTGGTCTTTGGGGTATTTATAGTTTCTGTCTGAGGGTAAGATGCGGCGCATCTAGTAAGTAGATGCGGCGCATGTACTTAACTTCGCGTGGTGTCCAAGATTATAATATTCAGGAATATTTGTACACCGCCAGAAGATGCGGCGTATCTTCATCTTTGGATGCGGCGCATGTCCTCTTGTATCTTGGATCGTATCTGGTGAAATATTGATAGTGATGCGGCGCATGTAATGAGTGAGATGCGGCGCATCTGGAGCAGAACAAGTTGGTTATTCTTCGTTGACCAAAGTTTCATATGCGGCGCATGGGATAAATCCATGCGGCGCATTCTTCAAAGTCAGGCAGTGGTCTTCATTCTCTTCATTCCAACAACCAATTCCAATCTTGATCATTTTACTCCGTTTTTAGTCCATAATCGCTAAGTTTCACCAAATGCTTGTTTTTACCTGAGAATTACAAAAGTAAACGATTAAGTATCAATCCTCATACATAATATAGTAAAACAAGTCAAATTAATAGGATAAATGATAGTAATAAAATGTACTTATTTGAGTTCATCAAATATCCCCCCACTTGAACTTTACTTGTCCCCAAGTAAACCTTAGATTAATCTTATGAAAATGTATCCTAAAAGATATTAGGATTTATTTTTATATTTAAGCATGTATTCGTTTTATCATAATCACACAACTAAACACTTAACGAATTAGAAGTAAAATAAAATAATTTGATAAAAGCAAATCTAATCGTTTAACTGTCCAGTCGCGACGAATATTCTATCATAAGCTTGGCAAGTATACACATCTCCCCCACTAAAGCTAAGGAATAACAAGTCTAAAGCGGTAAAAAGGGTTTTTAGGCTTAAGGGTTAATTATTCTTAATCTCTATCGATCTCAAATTCCAGAAAAGGCGACAAAATCACAAATACATGATCGAATCCACGAACACGATACTTGCAATTGCTCAAATCCTTAACTCGAATAGGCTAAAGATAGGTCCAAACTTCACCAATAATAATATATCAAAAAGGGCGACAAAATCATAAATACATAGCCGAATCCACGACTACGATACTTAAGATTGCTCAAATCCCTAATCTCAATAAATCAAAGGTTTGGTTGGATAAAGAATAATAAAGGGCATGGATAATATTTGGGATATAAATTGGTGTAAAAATAAAAAATAAACAAAACAAATAAATTAAAATCCTAAGTGTGGTTAATCACTATCCCAACCATCCCATGAATAAGACTCATATCATTGAATAACTCACGCTTTAACACTTGAAACACACGCTTTAGGTAGACACGAATTATACTCAACAAGATCTTAATCAAAGAATAAACCTTAGTTGACGTTCCCATAACTGCCAACTCCCATTCAATCCATAGATATAATATACAATTAGTGGTGATATCGACCACTTACATAACTTTACATCGTTGGTTAAAACAAACATCCAACTTTTTTTTTTTTTTTTTTTTTTTTTTGATAACATAAACATAGATGTGTAAAATTTCACCACATCACTATAACGATAATTCTGGATAATTTTTCCATACTTTTCATAACTTCAGAAATAACGGTAATAGTGAAAGTAGTAAACACACGAAAAATAAACTCAAAGATATACAATATTTACTTTCACTCCAATTGCATTGTGCAATTTCCCGACCTAACCATAGATAATGAATTACGCACGCGAACACAGGTAATGTAAGGAAACACACTTTGCCTATAGCAATTAACCAACCACGGATTCTAATCTACAGGGTAGGCTAAGGTTTAAGGTGTAACGAAACATTTTAACAAAGGTGTAAGAAACGAAAGGAATGGCTCTGAGTGTTTTTCTAGGGGTATCTTACTCTAAAAGTGAGAGTAACAAAAGGGTTATACGGGGGTTAACTAACCAGTGTAGTTAGCTAATATCACATAACATATAAGGCTATTTGGGTGTAATCCTAGAAATTTACCAATTTAAACAAGTCATTCCAATTATATAAAATAATACTTATTATGGTGGTCTCGAATAGTATACAAGCCAAGTTCTAAAGTTTACAAGTCACCGACACACTCATAGATTTGTGAATTTTGAAAAATCACAATTTTTAAAAATAACGTCATGTGTGCAGCTATGCAACTTAGACTTTAAACAAAAACATGCTAGAAAATTTTAAATTTTGATATATTAAGCACATTTTAAGCATATTTTGAAAAGTTTAGGACAAGTAAATGTTAAGTGTTCTAATTCTCCAATCCCCCCACTTAAGTTAAACAACGTCCTCGTTGTTTGTATTAAAGGTTAAAAACTGGAAAATAAAAGAATTAGAACAGAAAAACTCCCCCGAGATTTGCTCGGTATGATCCTCCATTGGTAGTAGATCAAAAAATCATCTTTCTTGTGGATTAGAACGTTTAAGCTTCATATTAGATGTATCCACAGGAAATGCAGGAATCTATAATACCACCAAGGCTTCAAAACACACCTAAGATAAGAAAGGTTCAAACTTGCATAATACATTAGTAGTTAGGTAAAAATAAAACATAAAAATTAAAAATGAAAATCATCAGGTCAGTCGATGCGCCGTATCTTATGGAAGAAGATACGCCGTATCGAGCCTGGGATAATTACGGATCAGAATAAAAGATGCGCCGCATCCTTAACCAGGGATGCGCCGCATTAAAAATAAACTGATAAAAAGTTTTAAATTCGAAAATAAAAAATGCAGAAAAATAAAATAAGATATGACCATCTGCAGGAGATGCGTCGCATCTCAGAATTGAGATGCGCCGTATCCTCTGCGGACTGACTGACTCGACACAAACAGAAAATTAAAAGATAAATCCGGGTTGTCTCCCGGTAAGCACTTGTCTTTATTCCAGAGTCTTCAAGTTAGACTCACGTTCAGCTCATAATTCTCGATCATTGACTCCCACATTGCTTACGTAGGATCCATCTAGCAACTAATTCGTCACGTATATATTCAGGTCCCAATTTCAACACTCCATTGTAGAATCCTTCCATCAATTGATATGGGTACTCAATCCCTCTCTTATTATCATCATCACTAATAAAAAGGAATGGAGAGAATTTGTAGCAGATCCTATTAGTAGCATGTTTAAATCCAGGGTGTGTTCGGGGCATCATATAAGTGATAATGTCGCTTCCACATTGAAAGGTGATCTTTCCTTCAAATCGTTTTGCATTAATAGTGATCTCCCTACAAAATGGTTTTCCAACAATCACGTCACCCATACTGCTGTCACAATAGGCATTCATGTCTTCAACAACGGCGAACTCAGTTACAATAGTAAAGCGTCCCACGAAGATCGGGACATTAATGAAGGCACCAACTACATTCTTTCCCTTATACTCCACTTTATTTCTCATAATGGAATTGTAAAACCTTCTTGACATGACATTGATTGGTAAAATAGGAAAGAAATTGGCGTCAATACACTTGTACCCAATCATGCATGTGAATTGCAAATTGTAAGCACAATCGGCGTGGATCCTTCTACCGTAATCCCAAGAACCATTATATCCCTCAAATTCATCGTAATTCCTAGTATTAATAGCGTTGACCTTTGGACTATCCAGAATTTCTCCATCTTCCAGCTCAGATTCCGCATCATCCATAAACAGGTCATTGGATTCTAATGGTCCATCAAGGTCATTAAGTTCAATGTAGTCGCCATCGTAACGTTCGGGTGATTTATCATGCACTAATATATCATTCATAAAGTTGGCTTCGAAGTCGAAGTCAATCAGCTCTCCGAATCCATCCATTTTCCTTCTGAAATAATCACAAAAGCATCAGTAGGATCTGTTCGCAAGAAGAAAAATTAACGAATATAGAAACGGATATAAGAATAAAAATAACTGATATATGTAGACGATGCGCCGTATCCAAAAAGTTGGATACGCCGTATCTTATAATCGTTAAAATTAAATCAGACTTTTATTCAGAAAATAGATACGCCGCTTTAGAAATTAGAATGCGCCGTATCTGTTTTATTAATAAAAAATCGATATTTATATAAATTAAATGCGTCGTATTAACAAAAGTTAATGCGCCGTATCTTCGTTACGTTTCAAAATATAAGATTTTTGATTCAGAAGATACGCCGTATCGATAAAAATCGATACGCCGTATCTGTTTAATAATTCGAAAACTGTTTTTAATTAAAATAATAGATACGCCGTATCTGCTGCAGCAGATGCGTCATATGGCGTTAACGTTTAAATTTTTTTTTTAATCAAAAACAGATACGCCGTATCTTGGGGAAAAGATGCGTCGTATCGAATTAATTAAACGCGTTGTATTTTATAAAAATTAAACGCAATACGCCGTATCTGAGAAATCAGATGCGCCGTATCGTTTGATTTAGCTCAGTACAACGATAGCAGAACACAAAAATTACGAAAAATAAAAACAAATAAAAACACACGAAAATAAACACAAAAAAAGCAAACAAATAAAACACAAAAACAGAAAATATGCAAAATAGTACAATGAATGCAAATTAAACTAATACACAACAAAATTAGCGGTTAGATAAAAAATTAAAAACCTAATTAAAATACTAATCAAATTAACAGATAATAACAATTCACTCCCCGGCAACGGCACCAAAAACTTGATGTGCTACGTGTGTCGTTGCGGTTTAGCAGTTTTAATGCCTAATCAAGTTTTAAATTTATATTTAGCCGACTTATCAATAACACACACACCTAACGAGCAGTGTACCCGGTCAGTATGAATATAATGGTAAGTAGAGTGTCGATCACTAAGAGTGGAACTTATTACCTAGTTATTCTAATCAGTATTTTAATATATTAAGTTAGCTATACAATCTAATCTAACGCAAAGGGGTTCAGCCTGAGAGACTGGCACGACTTGGTTGCAATTAAATAATAAACTAAACCAATAGGCACGAATCAGCAAGTAGCACACACGTACACAGATAGATACTCGAGACAATAAGAGGGCTGTCCTTATGATAAGTAGTTTGTCACTTGTTTTATTGCTAGTGTTATATGAAGTGTATAGTTCGATGCAACGCACCGAGATTAAGTCCTTTCTCGTTGGTTCTAATCTTATCGGCGAGTAAACCCTTAATGATTACTTATGACTATCCTTTTTATCTTTCTCCTACTTTTCTACAGACCATAGAATGCATAGGCGATCTAATAAACAGGCGAGGGCAGAGGCATGGCGACCCGATCAACGCTCAGCTAGCCACAGAGGTTATCAATGCACTAATAAAAGTCACCAATGACACTAACATATAAACTTTAATTGATGAGAAAGCAGTTTTAAGGGAGTGCAACCTTTCCGTTGTCACATTACACAAGCCACCAATCTTGATGAATTAAAGTTTACTAACACAATAAAACAAAACTACTTAATGAATTAAACACATGCAGCACCTTCTTACAGCTCTTGTATCTTTGATTTGGGTGTGTCTTGTGCTGCTGCCTTGACTGAATTCGTCCTTGGTTTCTGGTCTTCGGTCTTCTGTTAAAACTTCGGAACTCCGGACTCTTAATTCGTCTGGTCTTTGGGGTATTTATAGTTTCTGTCTGAGGGTAAGATGCGGCGCATCTAGTAAGTAGATGCGGCACATGTACTTAACTTCGCGTGGGGTCCAAGATTATAATATTCAGGAATATTCGTACACCGCCAGAAGATGCGGCGTATCTTCATCTTTGGATGCGGCGCATGTTCTCTTGTATCTTGGATCGTATCTGGTGAAATATTGATAGTGATGCGGCGCATGTAATGAGTGAGATGCGGCGCATCTGGAGCAGAACAAGTTGGTTATTCTTCGTTGACCAAAGTTTCATATGCGGCGCATGGGATAAATCCATGCGGCGCATTCTTCAAAGTCAGGCAGTGGTCTTCATTCTCTTCATTCCAACAACCAATTCCAATCTTGATCATTTTACTCCGTTTTTAGTCCATAATCGCTAAGTTTCACCAAATGCTTGTTTTTACCTGAGAATTACAAAAGTAAACGATTAAGTATCAATCCTCATACATAATATAGTAAAACAAGTCAAATTAATAGGATAAATGATAGTAATAAAATGTACTTATTTGAGTTCATCAGTCCTCTTGAAAATTCTGTACAACGCCATTAGAATAAAAGGCAGTTGATATGGGTGAGCAGGTCAAGGCCTTTTTGGTCTCAAGAGCTTTCTTTGAGTCAGGGTATCTTCTAGAGATAAAGTTGTCCTCATAGACAAACTTCCCATAGATCTCAGGAAGCTCAAGGGTCTGAATGTGGTTAGCATTCCTGAGGCCTTGTGAGAAGTTTAGCCACTTCTCAGGGAGACTGTTGACAAAGCCAACATTGATCTCATGCTTAGACAAAACTACACCATCATTTGACAGTTCATTTATCAGGGTCTTGTATTTAGTATATGTCTGAGAGAGACTTTCAGAGTCCTTAGCCCTGAAAGTGTTGTACTCAAGTTTCAGGTCCATGATCCTGTTTTCCTTGGTATCTGAGGGACCTTCAAAGCTGTTAATCAAGTCAACCCAAGTTTGCTTGGCTGTAGAACAGTTAATGACTGATTCTATTATATCGTCAGAAAGACAAGATATAATTATGCTTTTCAGGCGTTGGTCTTGATTGACCACCCTTCTCTCATCAATAGTCCACTGAGCTTCAGGCTTGTTTAGCCCCTCAGCAGTCTTAGGGACAAAAGGACCATCCCTGATACAAGTGATGTAGTATGGTTCCATACCAGTCAAGTAGCAAAGCATTCGCTTTTTCCACTTGCTAAATTTTCCAGCTTCGAGTCTGGGAGCAACAACTGAATAGCTGCCACCCTTTTTATCGACGAGCTGGGGCACATTAACATCAACCATAGTAGGATCTTGGTTTTAAAAACCTTGAGCACTCTTGGTTTTAGAAAAGATTTTATAAACCAGAGGCTCTGATAAACTTGTTGTTCCTTTTACACACTTAGAAGTAACTACAAAGTTAATCTAATTGTGTTTATGACTGAGATTAATGTATTGATTAATTAACACTGATAAGTAAAAACGTAAATATAAAAAACACAAGTTTTTTCAACGTTTAAATTCTTATTAGAAATCAATCAAAGAATCTATTACCCAAGTGTTTGCGGAAAAACACTTGGGATTGAATAGACAAGGTATGGTTTGTCTCCTATCTAAACTCAAGATATTCTTGAGTGGTAACAATATCGACCCACTGAGCTATCTCAGGGACTTGGTTACTCTTTGTAGGAGAAAAGTGGTTTTGTGAAAGTCTAAGCTTTTAATGCACAAAACTTAACCCACTTTTCTCCTATCTGTTACTATTTATACACAAGTATAAAAGAGCACCTATGATTAAAATACAAAAAGAATAAGCAAGCGTGTCTGACAACTACAACAGTATTTGTCATTTCCAAGAACCAATAGG
Organism: Artemisia tridentata subsp. tridentata; assembly: GCA_021014915.2. Lineage (NCBI taxonomy): Eukaryota > Viridiplantae > Streptophyta > Magnoliopsida > Asterales > Asteraceae > Artemisia > Artemisia tridentata. The sequence goes on from CP139509.1 coordinate 458,549,715, forward strand.
AATAGGCCAAAAGTCTTTCCGAGTGTCAGTTCTGACACTACTTGACTTTTGCCGTTTTAGGGAAGGTTCGTTTATGGCCCGATAAGACTTCTCCTTATCTCTTCAAACTCTTCCCGCCTAATCCCGCCTTTCTTTCAGACTTCAGGTTCTTTAGTCTAAGCCTTCAGTCTTCAGTCTTCAATCACTTATTATTGTTGAGGAGACTGGGGTTCAGTAAGTTCTTGTCCAATACTCACTGAACCCATCATCTTCTTCTTTGGCTTAAGTCCTACTCAGGGAGTTCCGCCTTCCTGAGAGGTGAATCCTTCTTCTTAGACTCGTCTTAAGCATCCTGAGAATGACACACTGAGTGACTGTTCACTCAGTGACTTGAGAGTGTTTACGGTTGATTAACACTTGGCTAATTTGTGTCCAAATCCTGTTTTAAGGACTCTTGGGTACTGATGGACCCAACACAATTGTTAACAATTTTTTTTAATGTAGTTTAAAAATAAAAGGAGATATTTTTTTTATATCTAATCACAGCATTAACAATTTCTAAGCCTTAATCAACAAACTCTACTATATAATACACTATATTACATTTTTTTTGTTATTGTTGTGTTAGTTCATTGTTAATAAAATTAAATAACCATAATATCACAAATATAAATATTTACGGTTAAAAAATATCGCTGCTATGCACGAGTATTCGTCAAGTATATCAACCACATTAGAGTAGAGATAATGGGTGTGATGGCTGACACCAAAACCCCATCCTCACTCGTGACCTCATTATTTCAACCATTTCTCACGCATAACCAAGCAAAAAAAAAAAAAAAAAAAGAATAAGGGTGAGTGGGTGACCCATCTCACCTCTCGGCGTTTGTGCAAAGTGTTTGTGTTATGTTATTAAATATTTGGTTTGTGAGTGTGTGATGAATTATGTTGGGTATGTTTGTATAAAATAGGTATTTTAATTAAATGTGAGGGGCAGTGTTGACCACTAGAATTGAAGTTGAGAAGGAGTGAAGGTAAGTAAGAGGAGAGATAAATATAAAATGATGCTAATATGGAAGATGAGCCGGTGCAACCACTCCTCTAGTCTTAAAACTTGGTACACAACTCAATCACTCATCCACGTTGACATCTGAAAGTCTAAAGTACAAATATTAAAGTTTGACTAGGCGGGTATTCGTGCATTGCGGCGGCGAGTACCTGTGTAACCAAATAACCCACAATAGCATACAATTGAAGCATCACAATCAACATTATACATTATAGCAGTAGATGCGCAATGCATCGAAACCAAAAAGGGAAAAAGCAAAAATAGTGGTGTTTTGGTACACGGTAATAGTGATGACACGTCGTAGTTGGTGATAATATGAAGACAAAAACAATGTCAATTTTAGTATTGCAAAAACATCATTGTTAACTTCACCGTCTCAAGCCAACATATTTTCTTTCATGACGTTAACAAATTTTACACAATCACTCTCTAAAATGAATCTATCATCTCTTCATGGTCCTTTTTATACTAAAACAAATAACTTGTAATTTAAAATGAACTTAAAGTTGTGTATCGAAAGTTAATAATGGTTATTTACTTAATTGTATTTTAAATATTTTCAAGTATAATCATTTATACGTATTATTAATTACATAAATTAATTTCATTTTAAAAAACATGTCGGTTACTAATATTAGTATTTGACCAATCTTTCCATAATAGGCAAATGTATAAGATGAATTTTTAAGTCTTTCTCTTTAAAAAAAGACCTAAATGTTTTATAAAATAGTATATATAACACATACTCCCACCCACAACTCCCTTAACAAAAACTAACAAAACACCATTCACATAAAGTCAAAACATCCACCGTCAACTCTCACAAAACAAATACATCTCATCCGTCCATTAAACCACCTAACTTGGCCCTAATTAATGTTAGTTTATGATGTTTTTAATTATTTTTCATGTAATTAAGTTGTTAATTATAGTTTTTGATGTGACATGAATTGGCGATTAGGGGCAGATCGAGAGGGGTTTTCAGAGGTTTACGGGAATCCGATGAATGTTTGCCGACTAGTGTAAATTTTCGTTTAAAATCCTGATTAGTCTGAAGTCTAAAATGAACCTTGTTTTAAAATTTTATGTTATATAAATACACGTATAGTTTATTTAGTCCACTAAAGGTCAAAATAAATAATGTATTCGTAGTTTGTTTGGCAGTTTTAAAAAATTTATACCATTTTCATTTTTATTTCATTTATATTTGTAAAATAAATTATACACCTGGTTATTAGAGTTTTGAAACTGTCACTCTTGCAAACACATCAACATGACATTCCACATTTCTTGACACTCGATACAATAGTTGTCAAAATCGCGATCCTGATCGTAGGATCGTACAATCCTACGATCCTACACACACAACGATCAGGATCTTAACAAGATCGTAATTCAAGTAGGATCGTATCAGGATCGTAGGATTGCACGTAGGATTGTAGGATCGGATCGTAAGATCGTAGGATTGCCCTTTTTTTTTTTTTTTTTTTTTTTTTTTTAATTTATTTATTTTTTTTTTTTTGCTATATTAACTTATTATGCATAAGTCCATTTCTTAAAGCCCAATGACTAAGAATTCTTCATGAAAGCTATTATTTTGATGTTGTTAATTGATTGTCTTTTGCAAGATTAATGAGTGTCAAATCATTATGATTTTATGGACTATTTAAAAATAACTTAGATGAGTACCCGTGCATAGCAACGAAATTCGTAGCGGAAAATAATTAACGATTTGTGATATTGTGGTGAGTGTTTTGTGTAGCGTTCAAAATAGGACGTGAACCGATCAGAATGTAATTGCAAACGGTTTTACTACACGATAACTAAAGTATAGAAAAAATTCTTAACATCTATCTTAGTACCCAAACACTATTGAGAATAGTTAAACCACTGTCCACAAGTTAAACCAATGTAATTGCAAGCGTTGTCAGCTTTTGTGACAACAAGAAGTTATGTACTGCGTCAACGTAATCTGAAGCTGACATGATTGACACTTCATTTGTTTCCTGTAGTTCCTAAGCATTCACAAACAATACAACAAAAAACATGAATATAAAATAAATAAAGATGAAGAACAAAACATGGCTTTCTTGTGCTAAGAGTTAATACCTTGTTAGATGTATCATTACAAAGTTCTTTTCGGAAGTAATAATCAAGCAAACACCACATGGCTTTACCATCGACTAATGAAGCAAGATTCTCAACCTTTAAATCATGGTTATCACAAATTGCCTGCATACATGAGAAGCAAAGAAAACCACTGCGTTATTCTATGCATGATATCACGGATTTTTTCTCGAACTTTCTACACTGACAGTATATTTATTGGAAGAAAAAATTACCTTAATCCACTCGAGAAGCATCTCCAATTGAATCGAGATATTTGGTAGTATCTGCAAGAATAAACAAGTTGGAAACTGAAGTGTCAAGTATGATGGTTCAAAAAGTCAATCGTGCATGAGTAAAATGAAAATTGTGCTACTTTCATATGTACAATGCATACCGCTTCAGGTCCACGGATATTGGTGATTTCATCGGATACAAGCTTGTTATTGATCAACAGCGGCAACTGCAGTTCAAACACATAATCCAACTACTAATAAGAATAAAGAGACACTCATATTTATTGACCAAGTACAAGATTGCATTTAAACCTGTAAATGAACAAAGATGTTCCATAACAATGCAATTACGAGCTCCTTATCACTATTTACAATGTCTTCTGTTGTAATCTCAGTTCCATCTTCATCATGTAACGGAACTCCACTCTTCTTCAGATACTTAAGAGCAATCTCACAGTTTGCCATATTCTTCTTTCGGTCATCTGATGAGATGACCACTTTCTGCCAAACATTAAACAGCATTTGGAAGTTAAAAACAACTCAAATCTTTTAGCATTTTCCTTACTAATAAACTAACCTTAACAATAGACGGGTCATGTTGTAACAGTTGAATGACTCTACACAGAAGAACACCATCTTTTAGATCATTAAAAAGATCTGTCACCTTAAACACGTACTTGACAAGTGGATTCTGCAAAATCAAACATGAAAAACGAGCATCAATCATTGTATAAAAACTCACACAAATGCTTTTTTTATGGCATAAACTAACAGCATACCTGTTGGTAAGAAACTTTGTATCCGATAATCGTGAGATGTGTTATAACACCAAGCATCTCAATTCTGTAAGGCTTCTTCGCTTTAAATTCATCTCCATTTTCGACCTTTTCCCAGTAATTCTCAGTGATGGTTCCATCATCTGAGACCTTATAGCCAACACCCATGCGATAACGATGTTTATGAACACTTCTTGCCATTGCAATTGTTTGTTCCACAAAAGGCTCCCATGACAATGTACCATCCATGATCACATCTCTCCCATCATTTAACGTTGTAACTAATAGAGATGAAGCTGCATCCGTGGATGTTTTATGCACCTATTTATTAAATGTTGCAATACATAAAGGTCTTGAGATGACATTATATAAATCAAATAAAAAACAATGAGACGGGTCAAGCCAAAATGTACCAGTTCAGCAGTCTGAAGCATGTCATTGTGATGACCCTTTGAGCTAAGGGCTCGATAAATCACATCCGTTTCCTTGAAAGCATCAGCTTCTACTACAACCGCATTTGCTGCTGCCTTCGCCCAGAAGCCCCTGCCATATATTCCAGTTCCATCACATTTGATCATAATCAAGTCCACCGGTATCACGTTGTTTTGATAGATATAAAAAACATTACTGTATAATACTTCTGCAGTAACTGTACCCAAAGTTTTGTCATTGACAAGACACCTTTTGACCCAAAATAAAGTAAGTAGACATACAAAATTCTGTTGATAAACCTACAACGACTCTCGTCATTATAGTTTTTTCAGAAGCTCTCAAAGGTATATAGAGCGTTAAATGACTCATGTACGTTTACCAAAATCAACGCGATAAACTCTTACTTTGAAATGGCAATGCAATAAAAATTGTTCTAACTAAATTAATACTCCGTGTGTATGATCAAGTGTCAAAATATCATTCACATTTTATCAAATATCATTCATAATTTGTCAAAATAACAAAATTTGTAAAAATGAGAAGAGCAAACGTTACATACTCTTTAAGGACCTCTTTCAGAACAGTGCTTTTTCCGGCGCCCATTCCACCACCCATGAAGAGGAGCACGGGACTTCTGTCGCTATGAGCCACGACCCCCATCACCTCTGTGAGGGCATCTTCACTATCACCTTTTCTCGGGCTGTGAGTTCCTATCACTTTCATTTCCTCAACCATTGTTGAGAATGCATGTGTCACTTTCAAATCCTTACTCACTTTATCGAATCTTTGCTTTCTGCATGTATATAATAAATCAATTTAAATCTTGAAAAAAAAAAAAAAAAAAAAAAAAAAAAAAAAAAAAAAAAAAAAAACTCCTTTTCTCATGTAAATAAAGTTATGATTTTCTGTTTAAAAAGTGAATCAAAACTACAAAGTATTCAACACGATCGATCATGTTCACTTAGTTTAAAAGCTTAGCATTGTTAAGAGTCAGATAATATAGGCGCGTTTTTCTCTCAATTATTGGAAATTATCATAATCAAGTTAGCAATGAACTACTACTGATAATTTTTATTATTATCACCCATAAACACAACATCCAAAACCCCAGAAACAAAAAAACATCAGTAACTATCGGGCAGTGAGCCTTCATCTTTAGTCTTCCTTCATCGATATTCTATCATTTCAAATACGCGAATTGGCATTCACATAAATTTTATATGAAGACGAACAAGTTCCATTTAACAGTAACCTAGCTTTCAAAATGGTCCAATTTGGTAAGTATACTTTTCTAGACCTCAGTAATAAATGTGTCCACAATGTGCTCATTTGGTAACATAGCTTTTTTCTTTGGTAATAAAACCATTAATTACCAGGTAATTCACTAAATTAAAGCATCTCGAGAAGTAGGTTTCTGTTTTATAAAATTTTCCAATACAAAGAACAATATAAGCCTACAATGAATCAACATACACACCTTCGTGACATGAGTCATGACATCAAGGATCTCTTTGCAAGTAGTGAGACTCAAGTAAGTCGCCATTCTCTCCTTCATATCATCTAAACTACAAATATCCCCAAGCGAAAATTTCAAACGCGAATACATAGTACTCGAGAACTTGTTTTCCACTTCACCTTTATGAATCCATAACTCATCTTTCCTACGCTTTGGCCCACGCCACTCTCGATCAACCTCAACTCCACCATGACCCGTACTATCCCTTTTTTCACCAAAAAAAATACAATTTCTGGCGATAAAAAAATACCATATACGTTAGAACTAAAAAAAAAAAAAAAAAAAAAAAAAAAAAAAATACATATAGAACTAAAAAAAACATATAAAGAAAAATATTATAGATGTATAAAAGTAATCTTCAAAAATCATAATTGTATCAAAACACCTCAAATATTATAGAGGGTTTCGGTGGTGCCGGTGGAGGTGGAGTCCGGTGGTGGTAACTTTTTCCGGCGACCACAAATTTTTCCGGCGAGAATTCCTATATAAAATAAACATATAAATCTACAAATAAAATTAATATATCTAGAAAAAATATTTATGGATCTATGAAAAAAACTATAGATCTAAAAACAAAATATATATATCAATCAAAATACCTCAAAACTTGATGGTTGAAGGTTTTGGTGGTGCGGTTTCGGTGGTTTGTTGGTGGAGGTGGAGTCGGTGGAGGTGGCGTTGGGTGGTTGGTTGGAGGCGGCGGCGTCTCGGTTTGGAGAGATGGTGGCGTGTGTTTTTTTAGGTTAAAGTGAGAGAGAGAGATGAGAAATACGGTTTGGAGATATGGGTGTGTGTATTTGTGTGTTAGGGTGTAAATGAGAAGGGCAAAATGGGGAATACATTAATTTCAACATTTCACAAATGTTGACTTTTCACTTTTTCACCTTTGACCATTGCTCCATTATATGTAGTTAAGATTTAGATGTGTCTTTTTGGGTTTATTATGAAAAACGATTTCGTGGTTTGGAACATGTCAGAAACTTGTTTTTGAAGTAAACCATCTAGATACTTGACCCAATTTTGTTCATAATTTATTTTATGTTTCATATAAAAGCATGAATTATATGTTAAAAATTTTCAGTAATATTATCAGAATATCCTAATTTAATTTATTTGATTATCAAGGGAAAAAAAAATATTGTGTTGCCCTCTATTATAAATTATGTCATTTCATTTTCAGATACAATCCATTTATCTTTTTGCATTAATCTATATACTGTAATAAAAAAAAGTTACAGAATCACGTACCAATAAATTAATACTATATTTTTGCATTAATCTAAATGTTATCACGAAAAACCTACAATAAAAAACATTGAACAAGAAGTAGGTGCACATATGTAGTAACTTTGTGCAAGTGACCATTGCAATATATCTAATATTCTACTACTACGGTACTTGAACATATAACTTTTTCTTTTATCATCAATTTAGATTCGTTTATCATATGAAATATTACAAAAATATATACATTTTCATAGGATCTTACAATCCCGATACAATTCTACGATTACGATCTTGCAAAATCGAAAACGATCCTAGATAAGATCCTCCTGACAAGGTTGGTGGATACTCAGGAGTAGAATATTCCCTTTACTAAAAATAACCGCACACGCTTAACATGAAGTCAAACTCACTTGATGGATAACTCATATGCATGACATCCATATCCCACTTAAAAGTCATTTAAAATCCGTTTTTCAAGTCCGAATCACTCGCGCTTATAAAAACCAAAATAATAATAAAAAAAAACACACACACACTACAGTATTAGCCCCAATTTATAACCAGACCTAAATTCAACTCAAATTAGCTCACAATCCTTCAATTCAACCCTACTTTACGTAAGATTATACATTTTTTTATATAATTAGTATTTTTTTACTGTTGTGTGTATTATTCTGTTGTTATATAATCATTTCAATCGTTAACTAAACTAGACTTAATTTATGTACAATTATGATGTATTTTTTTTTATCGTTTTTCATGTAATTATTTATTTTTATTACGTGATTTATGTTTTGATCGTTTTTTTTATGTAATTAAGTTGTTAATTATGTGATTTGTTTCTCATTTGCTTGATTTATTGTGTTTTGAAGATGTATTATTATGTTAGGATTTGTTACGGTTTATCGCGATGAACTATTGTACAATTATAATGTTTTTGATCGTTTTTCTATGTAATTAAGTTGTTCATTATGTGATTTGTTACTGATTTGAATGATTAATTGTGTGTATAAGTTGTATTATTCCGTAGTTAACTTAATAGACCTAAATTATGTAAGTTTTTGATGTTAATAAATGTTTTTTTATTTTATTTTATGTAATTAAGTTGTTGATTAATCATTTGTTACTCATTTGCTTCATTAATTGTGCGTATAAGGTGCTATATTATGGTTAGTTAACTAAAATTAGCTTATTAATGTTCAATTTAGCCCTAATTTTTGTGTAACTTGTTTAATTTTTAGTTGTTTTTAGCGAATAAGTTGTTAATTCCCTGTTTTGTTCTTGTTTGTTTGATTAATTGTGCTTAGAAAGCTTGGCTATTGTGTTTACGATTTGTTACGGTTCTCGTGATGAATGCTTTGCTGATGAACTTAAATTAGCTTATTAACGCTCATTTTAGCCCTAATTATGTACGGTTATAATGTTTTTAGGTTTTCATGCGATTAAGTTATTGATTTATGTGATTTGTTACTGTTATGGATGATTAATTGTGTCTATGAGCTGCATTATTATGTCTTAGGGTTTGTTATGGTTTATCGGAATGATTTTTCTGTTAATTAACTCAAATGAGCCCTAAATAGTGTATGATTATGTTGTTTTTACTCGTTTTGCTTGACAATTGTTGGTTGAAGCTGCATAATCGTATCTAGGGTTTGTCACGTTTCTCGTGCTGAATTTTTTGTTGATTAATTTATGTACAATTCTAATGTTTTTAGCTCTTTATTCAATTAAGTTGTTGATTACGGCAATTTGATACTGTTTTGCATGATTAATTGTGCGTATAAGTTGCATTTTTCTGTTAGGGCTTGTTATGGTAGGTAACTAAATTTAGTTTGTTAGCGTTTAATTTGGCCCTAATTATGTAAGTTTTTGATTTTTTTAATCGTTCACACAAGCAAGTTGCTGATTAGGCGCTTTGATACCGTTTTTCATTATATAATGTGCGTTATTGTGTCTAGGGTTTATTACGTGCTAATTATTTTAAATTAGCTTATGAACGTTCAGTTTATACCTATTTATGTTCGTTTTGATGTTATTACCTGTGTTTTATGTATTTAAGTTGTTGATTACGTGTTTGGATATTGATATGCGTTCTTATTTGTTCGTAGAAGCTGTATCGTTCTGTTTAGGGTTACTTAGGTTACCGACATTTTGATAATCTAATGAACTAAAATTAGCTTATTAACAGATAGTTTAGGCGTAAGATTTTATGTTTTTACTATATTTATTGTCAATGTTGTTGATTACGTGTTCAGATACTGATTTGCTTGATTGCGTAATTGAGTGCTGGCGTTAAAATTTATTGATTGCCCTCGAAGTGATATAATTTGCAAGTTATATAATCATTTCAATCATTTTACGTGATTGGCCTAATATTTTATCGTTAAGGGTGTTATGCTACTTATTGTGGTTGAATGCTAACGGTTAGTTGGTCTTAATTTATTCAGTTATGGGTGAGGAAGAGGCAACCACTAAAGCCGGCGAGGCTGTGACTAATGGGACTGTGTCGCCTATCAAACCAGAAAATGGTGCAAGTGAGAAGAAAGACGAGGAGAAGAGTGGAGATGATGAGATGTGTGTGGATACTAAAGATGATAAGAAGGATGAAAATAAGGACGTCGATGCTGAAGTAAGCAAAGATGCTAAAGAAGGAGAAGAGAAACGAAAGGAAGAAACCAAGAGTGAGGCGATGGAAGTCGATGGTGAGGAAAATGCAAAAGAGGAAAGTGAAGATAATAAGATTGCAGAAGCTGCTGATTTAAAAGAGAAAAAGGAAGATGACAAGGCAGAAGAGAAAAAAGAGGCGGGATCTAAAAAACGTGCAGCAAAGAAGAGTGGTGAAGAGAAGGGCAATGGCAAGGTAACTGAAGCGAAAAAAGGGAAAGAGAAAAACGCTGAGCCTAAGACCCCTGTTCTTCCGACAATTGACCGACCAGTAAGGGTGCGAAAATCTGTCGAAAGATTGGTTGAAGTCATCGACGATATTGAAAAGGAGTTTCGTATTGAAAAGGTGTTACTAATTTATTTCAAGTCTTTAATACCTTGTTTGTCGTTTATGTCTTTAATGGATGAAGCAAATCTGTCATGTTGTGACTAATAAATCTGTTGTTGTTATGATGGCATGCAGGGTCGCGGTACTAAATTGAAAGATATCCCAAATGGTATAGTTTTGAAGTTATTTATTTATTTATTTGTTGACATTGATGATTGATGTACATTCCAAATTGCTTCTGACATCAGTTATTGTGGTTTACCCTTTTTTAGACAACGTGATACGTGTTGCACTTCTTTATGCCTCTTTGTGTTATATTTGGTAAATTAGCAAACCTTTCGAAAATATTTAGTTTTTTTTTATTAGCTAGGTTTTCTTTTCATGGATGGTAATACTCTCTTTCATATATATGTACATATTATTGTTCTTAAATTTTTACATAATATTCGCTTCGGCTAAGGTTATATATCTTTTAAATTTAGAAAAAGATAACTAGGTAACATTGCGAGTCTTTACTAGTCATATCTTTTAAGTCAGTTTTATATTTTTCTGATTTCCAGCCATAAATATTTCAATTTCATATAATAGATAAAAGTTACAATGCAATAGGAATATCACTTTGTGTTCTCAAATCGCAATGCTTGAAACTGCCTAACGTATCAGGTAACCCTAATCAAGATCATGTATAGCTCTAATGGTAGAGAGGGAAAACGATGTTCATAGCAAGTTCCTTTTTACAATAAGAGTTTGAATAGGTTCATTATCTTCTATAAATTTCATTTATGCAGGATTGAAGATTTTAACTCCTATATAGAACACAATCATAACCATAATAATATTACTTAATTTCAAGCTAGAGAACCTTGATTAACTTTATTAATTAACGAAACAAACGACCCTTCATTCTGAGTCTAGAGACCAAAATTTAACTGGAGAAAGTCAAATTGTGCTATTCTTGTACTTCAAGACGTAAAATTTGACTTTCTTCGTTCGAATGTTTGGCTCTATAGTCAAATTGAAGTTCTATTTGTTTCAAAAAACTATTAATCAAGTTAACGACGGGCAATAGCTTAAAGTATAGTAAATTTATAATGGGTTATAATCGTGTACCCTTTTTGGAATTTCAATCTTCAATCTTACATGGGTAAAGATGTTTAGGACTATTATGGTATTGTGGCCATTACAAAAGAATTTTGCTCTAAAGTCGAGTTGAGGTAGGGTTCTAGTTTGGTCGTGTCTGTTTTCTGAACATTCTGTAGGGAAAAATACCCGTAAACGAAATAAACTCTGATTAAAAAGATAACAGAAATGGATGGTGACAAAAAGCAAGAACGTGGTTAAGGCCTGTGTTTGATATGATTCCCTTACTCACCGTTTGTTCCCGTAAGGTACAATGATCGGAGTGAGTTGTACTTCGGAGGTGACTTCTTTTTCTCTGAAGTTCTCACCGGAGTAGGATCATGTGTTTGTAGAAAGTTTCTAATGCGTCATTTTTTTGTTCTCTTCTGCTGAAATTCACCAAATTTCTCGGTGAAATAAGTTGGTGAAACCCATTTATTTACCAAAATTTCACACTTTCTGCCACTAAAGGCACATCTGGTTCTTCTTCTGGAGAAATATGTCAGTCAAAAAGCGAATGAAATCATGAATTTCTACATCTGCTTCTCATTAAGATGTATGGTTGATCTTTCTGTCATTTTATTTAAACGCCAGCTAATACTTTGGCTATTATAATGTTAAACCTTGGGAAAGGAAGACCGTGTGTGTAAAGTTCCACCTCTTATCATATTGGGTTCCTTGTTTGTTTTAATGCTAGAAAGATTTATTTGTACTCTCTTTTTGTTTTGTATCTTTTTGTGGCTGAACTCTGTTATAATTTTCAGTTGCTCACAAGTTATCAAGGAGGAAGGTGGGCGATGAGACCCTTAAAGTGCTCTATACAATCTTATATGGAAGAAGAGGGAAGGTAACTGAGATTTATCTCATGAACATATGCATTTCCGTATTCTAAAATACTCTTGTATTACATATAGCATTATGTGTTTAAAGTTCATCCCAACAGCTATATCATAAGAAACAGAGGACTCTTTTGTGTAGGCAGCAACTTTCATGAAAAGTTCATCTCGTTTTCTGTATAGGCACCTTCGATGCCGGTTACCTTTTGCTTTGTTAAGTTTTATAAATTTTGTATGTTCCCTTCAGATAGCCCTTTTACAACAAGTAACTTCAATTTGTTATGCCGCTTACAGTTATTGCAGTTAGGTGTCTACTACTAATATCAACTCTATTCTTTAAATGTCTCTTCATGCCGATAGTGATGAAATCATGAAATGCATGGCTGCTGATGTAAACCACCCATGTTTATTTTCCGTCAGTTAGCTACACATGACTTTAGGAAACTTAAATGTATTTGGTCTTCTAGCTTGTTTCAACTAGTTGTTTTCATGTTTTTCTTATTTGAATATTCTGAGGCTCCACAACAAGGTCTTGTAGCTCTAGAATAAACCGAGAACACAACTTGCAGCTTGATCTTCATTGCCATCTCTTTCACCATTACCATCATATCTTAGTCTATTTAGAATTCTGTTGAATATATAGGGTAACAAGTCTGCTTATCATTCTTAACGCTAGTCTTTATACCCGCACAAGTACTGATCCCCCTGGAAAAGAGAGTATATTGGCAATTTGGCATCCATTAGAGCTTGGCACATAATTAAGTTTATGGTATTAAACTAGTAATTTAATAACCTGGCAGTTGGTCACTATATGGAATTAGCTCAGGTCATAGTCGAATCATATAAATTTAAGGATAAATCTAGTAGTAGTACCAGCTGTGAAAGCATCATTAACAAAGTTATTGGTTCAGTTTGTGAAGTCTACTGGGCTTCCAAGAATGTCCTTGGAATTTAAGATTCTTTTATCAGCTCTGTCATTGGAATTTATAGATCCTGCATCATGACCCTTAATTTGCTACACACATAATATCGCTTATTCGATTGCATATCTTATTTAACTGAAGGGCTGTCTGACTTGCAGGCTATGCAAATCAAGAGTGATATATTGCAGTTTTCTGGCTTTGTCTGGCATGATAACGAGGTAAATGCAACTCTCATTAGTAGGAAAATAAGGATCTTGTCCACATGAATAGAACTTTAAGTGATTCTCTACAACCTGTGTTCTGATTTCCCTTCCTTCACGAATTGAAGTAGGAAAAGCCTAAAAGCATTACATCTCTCAGAAAAATGAGATCTAAAAATCCATTAAATACGAAGATTAAACATGTGGGTGTGTGGCATGTAAGATGTAGACTAAACTACTAAAAATGGTGTGACTATGATTTCTGAGAGGTAGATATTTGTATTTACTGCAGGAAAAGCAGAAAGCTAAAGTGCAAGAAAAGCTTGACAGGCTTAATAAGGAGAAGTTGTTTGAGTTCTGTGACCTGCTTGACATACCAATTGCCAAAACTACTGCAAAAAAGGTTTGTGTTGCTCTTTTGTTATCATAAGGATCTGATGTCAATTGTTTAATAGTGTTCTGGCGCTTTGATTTAATTCTAGCATTAGGTTTGATTGTTTAAACATTGTCTTTTAGATAATTTTTGGTCCACCCTAGCTGACCATGATGCTAGGTTTTTGTGGTTCTTTGTTAGCATAAGGATCTGCTGTTATGATTCGGTTTTAGCAATTGTGATTGTTATAACAGTGACTTTCAGATATGTTCTAATTATTTAATATCTATGTTATTGTTTCATCACATGTAGAGGTGGCAATTCCGACCCATTTATTCATGAATGGGTTAATTTGGGTTGTGTCTTGTCTCAAATGGGTCAGATAAAAAACTACTCAAAAGGGGTCGAGTTAAAAGGGTTTAAAGTCGCCAAAAGTTTTTATTGATGCATACAACCCTCCTAAATCATTTTATCAAATATTTGGATCATTAATTTAAGAATATTGATATTGGAATCTAATGAACAGATTACTTCTTCTATATACTGAAAATTGATAAAATAAATATTTACAAGCCAACCTAACCCGACCTGGCTCATTTAGACAGGTACAGAAATGACACGCTTCAACCCGAACCTATTTTGACCCGGTACCTAACCCTTCAATATTGCCACTTCTTATCATGTCATGAATATTAAATACGGTATACCTCTTTGTAGCATGTCATTGTGTTATAGATAAAACATTTTTGGCGGTTTACCCGAGAAGTGCATACGATCATGTCATTGAACACGAGACATCCTTTAACATCATAAGTTTAGATTTTCTGGTGAAACCAGCATGACATTAAGTCTATTTTGGATGCAGGAAGATGTCATTGAAAAACTGATAGATTTTATGTTGCTTCCACATGCCACAACTAGTGAGTCTCAAACAGAGAAAGAACAGGTTCGCTTTTTCATCCGTAACTCCTAAAATTGCATACATACTATTATGATTACTCTTATGTAAACGTACTCTTCAGTCAAGCAAAGGAAAACGCAAGAGGGAGAGCAAGAAAAGTGAATCCAGTTCCGAGGCCACACCTTCAAAGATCTCGTCAAAGGTATACCTTCTTTTATTTGTAAATATATTTCATGGGCTTCGGGTTTAGGAAGATAGGAGTTTTCTACTTGGTATTTGACCAAATAAGATCGTCTAGTTCCTATAGAACCTATCACTTTACTAGTACTATGACTTACATTGTGAAGATCACAAGTAGAGGTGGCAATTTCGACCCACTTACATGTAATTGGGCTGATTCTGTTATGATTTATTTTTAGCGGGTCAAGTGGGTTAAGTTAAGTTAACTAAAATGGAATCATGTCAAATGGGTCGAGCCTGTGAAAGGGTCGAAATGCATAAAACCTTCTAAACAATCTCTCTACAATAAAGTTCTTTTATTTGTTTTTTAATAGACTTTTTTGTGTGTGTATTAACAAATTAGTTATTAAGTAAACTACTCCATATAAACTAAATAATGAAGTGTTTGTGGGTCTGCCCATTACCCAATCTATTTGTTTTTCCAGAAGAAGAAAACTCAAAGTGAATCGGAAGAAGACTCAGAAAATTCACAAGATAAGGAAGAGGAGAAAAACAGTGAAAATAAGGAAGTAAATGGGGGCTCAGATACCTCTGAAAGCAAAGAAGAACATGTGTCCGAATCTGAGTCTGAAGAAGAAAGTAAGAAACGCAAACGGGGTTCAAAGAAACCTATTTCCAAGAAGGAATCAGCTGCAAATTCAAAGTCAAAAAAAGAAGCAGCACCAAAGAAGTCTAGTGCTGAAAAGAAAACACCAACCGAGTCAAAGAAAGAAACAGTCCCAAAAACCTTTTCGAGGAAGAAGAAAGATCAAGTGGTTGAAGAGAAGTCTTCAAGTGCCAAGAAATCTGCTTCCAAGGAGAAATCCGGTACGAATAATCTCTCTTTCTTAATCCTCTTAGTTTCTGTATATATATATTTTTTATGTACTTGGCTTAGAACTTTGTCTCAGGTTGTTCTAATTTGTTATTTTTCTTCTATAAATAGCGAAAAAGGATGAGAAAAAAGAGAAACCAAAAGAAGAAAAGCTGAAGCCTAGCGACGATGAACTTAAAGCTGCAATATCTGATCTCCTTAAAGAAGTTGATTTCAATACGGTGAGAATATGTTGTAAACCTGAGAATAAGTTTTAGCGTCTATTAGCTGGTTATTTCCCATTATTTGCTTGTAGAGGAAATTAACTGCTTGTGGAGCTGTCTTCTATATGAAATGTCCTTGGTCTGCCTACACATTTCTTTGGCCATAAAGTCTGTCAGATATTGATATCTTTACAAACTCCCCTTGATCTTGAGCACTGACCACGTTGAATCTTTTTTCTTTATCTTGCAGGCAACCTTTACCGACATTCTCAAACTGTTGAGTAAGTATTCTATACTTTTCGTATATCATGGTGTTGGGTTTTGCTTTAGTATATAAGTTGCTAGTAGAGTGCTCGGAAGATTGGTCGCTTGGGTAATGGGTAACGGTTTCAGGTTTTTGTGCATTTTTAATTTCATGGAATAATTAATGCATTAATTATAAACAATGTCATTTACAAGAACGATCCACAAAAGTCTAAATTGGCGGGAACACCCTAGCCCCGGGTGCCTTTTGGCACCGGCCATTGTCCACCCCTTAAGGAATAGGCCAGTGGGGCACCAACTGGATTGAGCACGAGCCAATACTCGAACCCGTGACCTTTTATCCACAAAGTCTCTCCAGTGGGCCCATGGGTTTTTCGGAGGTGGGTACCACCTGAGCCAAAGCCCTTTGGTACAAGAAGAATAATCTTTATCTTTATATACATATGCGTAAAGGGGTTACATGCATTAAAGGCAACCAGCATAGACCCGCGTTCCCCTTTTAGCTATTTTTTTTGTTTTTGTTTGATCTAACCCGTTTGAGATAATACTTAACCCAAATTAAACCACTCATAAGTAAATGGGTCGAAATTGCCACGTCTACCAACTAATGTGAATGGAAATCTTTTAGTTGCTTTAAAGTATTTGTTGGTTATTTGATTGACAGATGCATTAGTACTCACCAGTTTAAGCATTATTTTAAACCTTTTGAATGCTAATTGTTTTTTAATCTTTCAGATAAGCGATTCAATATAGATTTGCAAACAAGAAAGACGACTGTCAAGTTCATGATCCAGGACGAACTTACAAAAATAGCGGATGCAGAATCAGATGATGAGGATGAAGAAGAAGCTGAAAAAACTGCAAAAGAAGCACCGGCCCAAAAAGCATAGAGAAACAAATTGCATAATGGGTATTTTATACAAATTTATTTCTTTAATGCCCATTATGCACTTGTTTCCTCCACCATGTAGTTTTTGATATGTTTTTAAGCATCTGTAAGTTATTGCTAGTTGGTTACATCAGCTGAGCAGATACAGAACTTTCTGTTCACTAGAAACCTGTAGATGTTAGAAGTAGACTTGTGGATGCCTAATATGTATACTCAAATATAAATTGTAGGCTTGTTTTGTTTTTTGCATTGTTCCATTTGATTCAGTGACTATGCTTTTGGGTCTTATTTTACGTTAGTTTCTTTATGGGTGGTTCTGATGTAGAATAAAACAAGAACGATTCTCGTCATAGATAGAAGTCTCTAGTAAAGATCCAAAGGATATAATATGTAGTTGTTTTGCCTAGGTTTGGCTTTTGAAATATGGAAGGTGGGCTTTATAGCTTTTTGAGTGGGCGATTTAGAATCTGGGGACGCTTTTTTGTCCAATGGTGGAAACCAGATGTCTATCCAAATGAAGTGGGCGAACACTACCCTTTGCCTAAAGAATAAGTTCAAAACATATTTGGTCAGATAAAAACTTTGTTTGGGTTGAAACTAGAACGTCCCTGTTTAAAAGACGGAACGATTCAGGTGATATCTGAACTTTCCAATTGCAGTTTACGGCTTTAGAGTTTAGACCCTCGACCCTTTTGAATAAATATGTATATATTATATAAGTTGACCAGTTGGGTACATCATAATCCAACTCGATCAAATTACAAGCAACATAGTCTAGAATGGCCATCTCTGATAACTTCATTTCTGTTCCATGAAAGTGTTCGGCAAAACTGAACTTGCACTTATGGAGGAGGATTGAAATAATGAGCATTGCATTGCATTAAATCTTGTTTGGTCCAGGTTAATTTATGCACAATCATAAACATAAAAAAAAACAACAAAACTAACATCCAACAACACCCATCTGTAGTAAATTAACGTCAAGCCATGTCAAATTTAACATTGAACATTAAGGCTATGGTTGGCGCGGAGCTTTTTGAGGCGATGAGTAATGACCAATGAGCTTTTTGATTTTTATTGTTCGTTTGGCAAAAAAGCGGTGAGCTTTGCGATTTTTTAAAAATGCTTATTTTTCCAATGCTTCTTTAAAAAGCTGTGAGCTGTGACTACTGCTCACCACTCACTGCTACTTTTACCACACCCTAAGAACAGACGTTGAATGGCAACTAGCAACAACTAACAACAAAATTTTGTAATCCTGTTTTCTTCAAAATCCTTATATTCATTTATTAAATCACTGTTAAAGTATATATAGACTTCATTTTATATTTTATAACTACTTATATAAGCCAATTATCCAAGAAGGTATAAAAATGAAATTTGAGGCCAATTATCCAAGAAGGTATAAAAATGAAATTTGAGGAAATATCGAAGTACGTGACGAAGCATATCTCATATATGGTATTATGTAAAAAAGATACGGAGTAACAAATGTAATGTTTAATTTGAGGAATATTAAACAATTAATATAGTTAAAAATAAAAATATGTATTTTCTCCTACTAATTGTTTTTACTCATCTTCTATTCACATGATTGTGACAAATGTCAAAATTAACGGCTTAAATACAAAGATATAATGAGTAAAAAAATATATATATATAATATTGTTGTATGTAAAAAGGTAGTTGCAAATGTGTGTTAATTGATTTCCATTCCTCTCAATTTATGAAGAAATGAACCAATACCCACTACTAAGTAATAAAAAATTGCATTCCCTTTAACAAACCCTTACTTTTCAATATCTTACTCATTATCTAACTTCAGTAAGGATCATCATCCTTTGCCAAAAAGAAAAAGAAAACAAACAACTAGTCATACAAGTACTAAACTTCATTAAAAATATATACTTCCACTAAAACCAAATTAAACCAAACTATACCAACCAAAGAAAATACAAACAAATAAAACATACCTAAACCATTAACATCAACAATAATACACTAAAAACCGTTGCTATAATACCTTCCATCTTTAATCACCTAAATCTATATAAATTTAGGCGTGTAATAATATTCGTCACGGTTTTCCTATATACTACGACAGAAACCAACACCTCACGCGTTGGTTTCTGGTTTCTACGGTTATCGGTTTTTAAACCTAACCAAGCGGGTTGGTTAAGTGTGTTGACTTTTCGGCCTCTTATCGCCCCCTACTACTTACTTAGACCTCCCATTAAACGATCCGGATCCAGGATAAACCGAACCCATTTTACCACTCGGGTTCTGGTAATACCCGGCCGATCCGGACCCATACACATGTCCACCACCTTGATGATGTCCCACCATACCTCCACCATTATTATTCCCATCATGAAACCCCCCTCCATTATTCCACATATTTACAACACTACCATTATTATTCCCACTCCCACCCCCAACTCCACTCTCGCGCTCGCCGCGCCCGGCGAGCGCAGTTTTCTCCCCCTCCATATCGCGGAACCGTTGCAAGTAAACTTTCAACGGTTCCACATAATCCTCAAACCCTAAAGTCGTCATCGCCCATAACAAATCGTCACCGTTGATTGTTTTACGCTTTTCGCGCTGGCATTTATCGGACGCTTCACCCGTGATGAAGCTTATGAACTCGGATACGCATTCCTGTACAGTTTCTTTTGCGTCTTTGGATATTTTAGCGTTTGCTGGTAGAGCTTTCTTCATGATCCTGCTGACGTTTGCTATCGGAAGGAATCGGTCTTGCTCCCGGAGCGAGTGGTCGCCGTTGTGTCCTCCGCCGCCTGATTCGTTGTCAGAATCCGCCATTGTTAAAGTTTTCTCAGACTTTACACGCGCGCGCGTGAGTTATACGCGCTTAGTTTTTTTGATATGGCTGAGATGATAGTCTGATAGTAGAAGATGATCTAAAGTAATTTCTAGTGATTTTGCCGCCGAAAACTAGGGATAATCAACACGCACGCGCTATCACGCGCTCTAACTTGACCTAATTCAGAAAACACTCGGTGAAATTTGGCGCCAAATTTAGGTATAACTGATCGATCTAAACCGCAAGTTGAATTCAATAAAAAAAAAAGCTTTCTTAACTAAAAATTTATCACACGCGCCTACACGTGCTTCATTTTCCCAAAAAATCGGATAATTTACCGCCAAAATTGACCAATCAAAAACTGTTATAAGCTCAAAACTCTTAGCGATAATAATTCTTTCAGAAGCTCAAATTCTGATAAAATAAAAAAAATAAGATCGGAAAAACAATAACGGAAAGAGAGAAAAAGGGCGGTTAAGAAGGAATGGGGATTACCGTCGGATCAAATGGGATTGATATAAGAAGGAAATATATCTAGATGCCACGTGGAATGATATAGGCCGTTATTTGCCGATAAGTCTTTATGCCTAGTGGCGATATATGGATCGTTGGATTGGAAGATAGTGGAACATTGTGGACCTTTGATACAGTAACATGGTCGGCCATGTATCATTTTATTTTATTTAAGCCAAAATTATTTGACTACCCATTTAAATCTGCACATGCCTCTATTTTTTCAATTTTTTCAAAACTACTCATTCATCTCGCGTATATCCTTACCCGACATACCTGACAGAAAAGTGTACGTGTGAGATTCAAAGATGAGCAAATAAAAAACAAACCCTAGCTGATGTCGCGTGTTGGAAAATTTAGTGCACTTGAGGGATTATTTCACACCTGGTAATGGGCTTGGAGGTACGGAGTGTACACCCATCAGGTCAATGTTTACCCTGACTCATTTAAGTGGTTTGTTGTTCTGCTGCTAGCATAAATGATAATACTGCTGATGCAGTCCATACTGCTGCTAGTATTAATCATTGGGCTGCTGAAGCAGAACATTCTGCTGCTAGTGTTATTGATACTGCTGCTAGTACAATAATACTGCTGCTGAGTTGCTAGGCAATAGATTCTGCTGCTAGTTCAATTTATTGTGCTGCTAGGCAAACGATTCTGCTGCTGGTAAGCTTGTTCCTGCTGGTAAGCCTATAACCACTGATTCCTACTATTATGGAAACTATTATGTTATAATTAATGGGCCGTTAATTATACATAATTCCATGGGCTAGGGTTTGAGTAAACTCTATTATAAATAGAGGTCGTATCATAACTGCATGAGGATACAGAGAAAACCCTAAATACTTGAATACGTTTTGGTTCTTGATTTGTGCCTAAAACAAGAACATCACTTGGTCTTATCCCATAGAGATATTCGTGTAACCAAGGCATAGGGTCGAATAGTTTCTATTGGAAAGTGATTACACGATTTCAAGTGAATATCCGGTACCTTGATTATTGATTATCTTAACCCTGATCTGGGAACACACAAATAAAACCAACAATCAATAGAAACTATTTAGTGATAATCAATGGCTGCTGCTATGAGGCATATGGCTGCTAACTTTTCCAAACTGGAAAAGTTTAAAGGTGTCGATTTCAGAAGATGGCAAAAGAAGATGCAATTCTTGTTGTCAAGCATGAATGTGGTGTATGTTCTGACCACAACCATTCCTGAAGATCATGGGGATGATGCTACTATGGAACAGATGAGGAGCAGAAGCAAATGGGAGAATGATGACTATATCTGCAGAGGATTAATTCTCAATGGTATGTCTGATACTCTCTTTGACATTTATCAGAATGTTGAATCTTCTCAAGAACTGTGGGATTCCTTGGAAGCCAAATATATGGCTGAGGATGCATCAAGTAAGAAGTTCCTTGTAAGTAATTTTAACAATTACAAAATGGTCGATTCTAGACCTGTCATGGAACAATACAATGAACTTCTTAGTATACTTGGTCGATTCACACAACACAAGATGAACATGGATGAGGCTATTTCAGTCTCTTGTATCATCGATAAACTACCTCCTTTTTGGAAAGATTTCAAGCATATGCTAAAGCATAAGAAGGAGGAATTAACTCTTGTTGAGTTGGGCAATCATTTGCGCATTGAGGAATCACTCAAAGCACATGAAAGTGACAAGCCAAAGAGCAGCACTGCTGCTGGTCCATTAGTTGTCAATTTGGTGGAGCATAACAACTCCTCCAGGAACAATGACAACAAGGGCAAACGTAAGCATCAGGATAACACCAAAACTGATCCTAACAAGAAGTCAAAAGCTACTTGTTGTAAGTGTGGTAAAACTGGACACTTCAGGAAGGATTGTAAAGGTGTTAAGATTGGCAATAAAACCAATGGATCAGGCACGAGTGGATCTGGGAATGGTAACACCAATTCCCTGAAAGGTCAGAATATATTTAATAAGTCTTTTGAGATTTGTTATGTTACATATATATCTGAATTGTACTTTGTGCAGGATGATGATGTTGCATGGTGGGTTAACTCTGGAGCAACAATCCATGTGTGTAAAGATAGAAGCTGGTTCAAGACCTAAGAGTCAATGAATGATGGTTCTATTCTTCATATGGGAAATGAGTCAACAGCCCTGGTGCATGAAAGAGGATGTGTTGATTTGAAGTTTAGTTCTGGAAAGATTGTTTCTTTGTTTAATGTTTTACATGTTCCTGATATTAGGAAGAACTTGGTTTCTAGTAGTATTTTGAATAATTGTGGTTACAAACAAGTTATTGAATCTGATAAATTTGTGTTATCTAAACATGGTGTGTTTATTGGTTTTGGTTATTTATGTAATCAAATGTTTAGACTTAATATTGTTCATGATATGGTTGATTCTGCTTTTATGTCGACATCTAAGTTATATGATTCAACCCTTTGGCATGCTAGACTTGGCCATGTACACTTTAAAAGGATGCAAGATATGTCTAAGGATGGGTTAATCCCAACATTTGACATGGACACTGAAAAGTGTAAAACTTGTATGATGAACAAGATAACTAAGAAACCATTTCAAAGTGTAAAACGTGAAACTAATGTGTTGGAACTGATTCATAGTGATTTATGTGATTTGCATGCTACTCCCTCTTTGGGGAATAAGAAATACTTTGTGACTTTTATTGATGATGCTTCTAGGTATTGTTATATTTATTTATTGCATACTAAGGATGAAGCATTAGATAAATTTAAAGTATTTAAAACTGAGGTTGAATTGCAACAAGAGTCCTTGATCAAGAGATTAAGGACTGATAGGGGAGGTGAGTACATGGATACTCTGTATTTTCAGTCTGTTGGTATAATCCATGAAACGACTGCCCCTATACTCCTCAGCAAAATGGTATTTCTGAAAGGAAAAACAGGGTGCTGAAGGAGATGGTTAATTCCATGTTGTCCTATTCTGGGCTGAGTCAAGGGTTCTGGGGTGAAGCTATGTTAACAGCTTGCTATTTATTAAATAGGGTTCCCAACAAAAGGAACAAGACAACCCCTTATGAACTCTGGACTAAAAAGAAACCCAACCTGAATTATCTAAGGGTTTGGGGTTGTAGGGCTGTTGTGAAACTTCCTGATCCAAAATTAAAAACTTTGTGTGAAAGAGGCATTGAATGCATCTTTGTTAGATATGCTGAGCATTCCAAGGCATATAGGTTCTATGTTATTGAACCTAATGAATCTGTTTCAATTAACTCTATAATTGAATCAAGGGATGCCATCTTTGATGAGAATAGATTCTCATCAGTCCTTAGACCAAGTCAGAGGATTCCTAATGGAACTAATGATGTTGGTGTATCTGAGATCTCTGATGAGGTCCCTGATGAGGCTGTGGTTCAACAACCTGAACCTGAGCTCAGAAGGAGCAAAAGGGTTAGGACTCCAAAGTCATTTGGACCTGAGTTCCAATTATACTTAATTGAAGGAACAAAGAATGAGGTCTCTGACCAACACTCCTATTGCTTTAATGTTGAGGATGATCCCAAAATATTTGATGAAGCAATGAAGTCCCAGGATGTTGCTTTCTGGAAAGAAGCAATAAATGATGAGATGGACTCCATCATGGGCAACAACACTTGGGTGTTGGCTGATCTACCACCAGGTTGCAAGCCTCTAGGCTGCAAATGGATTTTCAAAAAGAAAATGAAGGTAGATGAAACTATTGAAAAGTTCAAGGCTAGACTAGTCATTCAAGGCTTTAAACAAAAGTCAGGGATAAACTACTTTGATACTTATGCCCCTGTGGCTCGTATCAGTACCATAAGATTGTTGTTTGCTTTGGCATCAATTCACAATCTGATTATTCATCAGATGGATGTGATGACAGCTTTCTTGAATGGTGAATTGGATGAGGAGGTTTATATGAACCAACCTCAGGGCTTCATCATGCCTGGCAATGAAAACAAGGTGTGTAAACTGATTAAGTCCTTATATGGATTGAAGCAGGCACCTAAGCAATGGCATCAAAAATTTGATGAAGTGGTTTTGTCTAGTGGTTATTCACTTAATCAATCTGACAAATGTGTATATAGCAAATTTGATGAATCTGGTAAAGGAGTCATCATTTGTCTATATGTTGATGACATGTTGATCTTTGGCACTGACCAAATTCAAGTTGACCTAACAAAGGAATTTTTGTCATCAAGGTTCTCCATGAAGGATATGGGGGAGGCTGATGTTATCCTTGGTATAAGGATTAAACATGAAAATAACAAGATTTCTATCTCTCAGTCTCATTACATTGAGAAGGTGTTGAGGAAATTTAATTACTTTGATTGTACTCCAGTGAGTACTCCTATGGATACAAGTGAGAAGCTTTTGCCTAATACTGGTAAAGCTGTATCTCAACTTGAGTATTCTAGGGTGATTGGCTACCTAATATATGTCATGACTTGTACAAGACCTGATATTGCATTTGTTGTGGGAAAATTGAGCAGGTATACTAGTAATCCTAGTGCTCATCATTGGCAAGCAATTCAGAGGGTACTGAAGTATTTGAAGAGAACTATGGATTATAGTCTCTCATATACTAGTTATCCTTCAGTATTAGAAGGATACACAGATGCAAGTTGGATCAGTAACACTGAAGATAATTCGTCTACTAGTGGCTGGGTATTCCTACTTGGTGGAGGTGCAATTTCTTGGGCATCCAAGAAGCAAACTTGCATCACCAGTTCAACCATGGAATCTGAATTTGTGGCTTTAGCTGCTGCTGGTAAAGAAGCTGAATGGTTGAGAAACTTGCTTCTTGAGATTCCATTGTGGCATAAACCTATAGCACCTATTTCTATCCGTTGTGATAGTGCTGCTACATTGGCAAAGGCTTATAGCCAGATGTACAATGGGAAGTCTAGACACTTAGGTGTCAGGCATAGCATGATTCGTGAGCTTATCATGAATGGGGTGGTATCTATAGAGTTTGTTAGATCTCAACATAACTTAGTTGATCACTTGACGAAGGGTTTGGCTAGAGACTTGGTTTTAAAGTCTGCAAAAGGGATGGGTTTAAGTCCAACTTAGTCACTGAATGCTAAGACACCCAACTTCCTCCTGAGGAAACTTTGGAGCTGAGTTCAATGTGGAAAGCTGAACATTTAGTGGACTGGAGCACATGTTTTATATTACATCCCAAGGTTGTGCTCAGAACCTGCTGAAAAGGAGGATGAAGTCTTTACTTCTCAATGGTGAATTTTATTTGAAAAAGTGCTTAGCAGGAGCATGAATAAAGAGGAACCACCTATGTAAATGTTGAAGTTTTGCCGCTTCAGGAAGCTTTTGGACTTTTAGCTTTTACAACATTTATGAATTGGATATGGACACATGGCTTGTATAGTGTCAGGAGTATTTAAGTGTTTGAAAACATTATGTGTATTTTATCTTCAGGTATTCAAATGAGTTGAAGGGTTCAATTCTTAGAACACCCTGATTCTCGAATATTTGAACGTATAATGTACTAAGATGAGAATTCAATCTTCAAGATATTTTTATTTATGCACATGTTTATTTTATGTTTATTTTTCATGCAAAGTAAGTGAACTAAATTTGGGGAGGATTGTTGGAAAATTTAGTGCACTTGAGGGATTATTTCACACCTGGTAATGGGCTTGGAGGTACGGAGTGTACACCCATCAGGTCAATGTTTACCCTGACTCATTTAAGTGGTTTGTTGTTCTGCTGCTAGCATAAATGATAATACTGCTGCTGTTACACCCGTACCCCGACAAGGTACCATAAATGTAAATATTATGCTATGTAAATGCGTTAGGGATTATTTATAACTTAATGTGTGGCTAATTGAGAAAAATAGAACTAGAAGGACCATAATTGATAAGAGGCCAAACTAGTAACTAGCACTAAATAAATATTTAGTTTTTAGAATTGTCTGGAAAAGTTGGGAGTGTTCTATGTGTCGAATTTTGGAGAAGAAATAGGAGGGAAGATCAAGACTAGAAATTGAGCTTGAATCTATCATCAAGAAGTGATCAAGAAGCTTTATAGACTCCATAATTGTATTTTGCTAATCAAGTAAGTAAGTTTCCCCAAAGTAAGAAATTAGGGTTCATGTATAGATTTTGGGTATAATGAATTAAGGTGATAAAACTATGATTCCCATAGTTACTAGTACTAATTAAGGTTAATTGTGTAATAGGAATCATTATAGAAGCCCAAGTCAAGCCAACTAAGAAGCTAGTAGGATTAGAGGTAAGTATATGAGTATAATCTTGGTAAATGTTATGCTATTAATGTTATGATTATGTTAATGTGATTTTTATGGAGCTTGTAATGATGTGTTAGCTTGGATCCAATGCTAGATATGAAATGTTATATATAAATATTACTTGCTTGGTCAAGGTGAGTAATAATCCCACTTGATGCTCCTTGTTAATGTTATGGTTGGTGGTAATTACCAATCTCATGTGAATGTGATGTTGATTATATCTTGTATACTTACTAAGCGTTTTCGCTTACGTTTGAAGTTAATGTCATCTTTGTAGGTTCTAGCGGTGGAAGTAAAGGTAAGGATTTGGCGTAGTTGTAGCTTGGAAGTAAGTAGGAAGGTAACTAGAAGCTAGCTTAGAAGATCGGATCTCTTTTGGACCAAGCATATTGAAGTTGGAAGCCCCCAAGTGTTCTTTTGTGTCGTGGGTACACTTCTTTTTATATGGTCATTTTGTTAGTTCTCGGTCATGTCTTGATGTCTAAATTATGGTTTAACTATGTGTGTAAGTCATGAAGTCTCTATGGTACATGTTGGTAGTTCTAGACGTTTTTAAGGGGTGTTTGGTATAAGCATGCTTCTACCCATTTTGAGATGTTAACGGGTCATGTATGCATGGAACGCTTTTGATATGTTAAGTTAATGGTTATGGTCAAGTTATTTGTGAATTGGTGGTAGTATAAATGGTCTTGTAGTGTAATGGTTCATTGTGGGTATTAATGCATAACCCGTCAAATTTGGAAGTACTATTACGGGTGGTCAAACGGGTGATGTTTTTGAATGAAATTAATCTTACGGACATACTAAAGGATTCTGAAAAGTTTCGTCAAGTTTCGAGTCCGGGAGGTCGGGTTTCCAGCCGAGGCTGTTGATTATGCATATTTTGATCAGTAGGTCTGTCCAGAAATTCTGTGGTGCAGGGTAGATACGGCGCATCTCCTTGGACATACGGCGTAACAGGCGATGCGGCGCATCTCCTTTTGAGATATGGCGCATCGTAGCAATTTTCTGAAATTGTCTGTCTCAGTGGGTCGATGCGGCGTATCTAAATCAATAGATGCGGCGTATCCGAGTTTAGGACAATACGGCGTATCACTTAAGATTGATACGGCGTATCGCCTCTCAGCTTTGATGCGGCGTATCCCTGAAAAGGATACGGCGTATCTTGGTCTCAGTAAGGTTGTCAGGTTGTGTTAGACAATTCAGTGAAATGTTTTGAAGGGTCTTCGATTTTTACGTTCTTGCAAGTATGTTTAAAAAGGTTGAATGTTATATGTTTTGGTCATTAAATGAAGAAATTGTATAAGTCCGTTTTAGTAAATCGTTTCCGCGTATAAAGTTCAAAATTATTGGTATAAGTGGTCACGGGGCGTTACAACTTGGTATCAGAGCTTCGGTCTAAGAGATTTAGGATTTCACTTTAGGATTTCCTAGACTTAGGCCTTGTATAAATGCGGTTAGAGCTAGTGTTTGTTATTTGTGTATTGTTTGGATGGTTTTGAGGACCCATATGTTCAATATTTGCGTGACTACGCCTGGCCACCGTAGTGATGAAAATACGGGACATATGTGAAATTGAAATCATTTAGATCATACATGAGTGACAAGCTACGGTGCTAGAACAAGATAGAAATGTCATTCATGCATTGGTTAAGTATTCATAATTGTGTTTAATGTTGTGAATTGCTAATTTT